>WTXK01000362.1:0-46620 GCA_025769895.1 Lactarius psammicola | reverse complement strand
AGATCGGGAGAAGGTCGACAAAGCGGTGGGGGATATCAAAGATCCCTCCTTATGTGCGGAGATACACCGCCTACGCATCCTGCAGAAGGAGACAAGTCGACTGGAGGCTAGGTTGGTGGAGTTGGAAGGAATTCTTGCTGACCTTGACAAAGATCAAGATCACTGCCTCAAGCGGCTCGAAAGAGCAGGAGCGTTGGACCGGATCGAAGAAAAGATGGCTAGTTGGATCGAAGGTGCGGAATCACGTCGAGGACGTCGTGACTGAAAAGGGGGTGATGATACGGATTGTGAGAAGAACGGGACCTTACTAATACTTATGACCGGGTTAGTAAGAGTAAATGTGTCATGGACTATATCATCAGTCAGCATCGGAATCACATGTCTTTATAGACTGTGAGGTAGTTTAGCTATTCGTCGTATGGATTGGAGAGGAGCTTTAAAGCTGCCTCGATATATGTATATAAGTCGTCGTATTGAGACCAAGGCTCTTTAGCTTGGTCTTCTTCAATTTCACTTCCGACTTGTATCCTTTCCTCTTAGCAGGATTACCATTGCTCATCATCTCTGAAGAATTCTCGATTGACACAAGGACACGCAATATTGTCTTGTTGTCATAAGGGTTGTGTACTTCGCTAAGTCACATACTCTTTTCTTCCTTGCGTCGCCATATAAATCGCCTAAGTCAGGCCTACGCCGTGAAAGCGTAACACCTAGAACCTGTAGACGACGCGGAGGATAAGTCAACTTAGATCCTTTATACAAGGATCAAGACAAGGAGTTCACGCGGCGACAGGCTGAGTAGAAACCAAGAGGACAAGTTAGATTGGAAGGAAGGTAAAGAATACAGAAGAGGATTGCGCACCTGAGTAGAAACCAAGAGGACAAGTTGGTTCTACTCAGGAGGCTACAGCAAGTCTTATATACTACTACGCTTAGTCGATTACTAACTACTGAGTAATGCTATATGACTACAGCGCTGACGCATCGATTCTATTATTAGCCCTTATCTATTGTGCTGACTGATGCACACTAAGCGGCTATGACTACATGATGACGCGGCCTTCTTATCTGCTGAGTAAATCCTAATACAACGCGTAATACTACTCTAGTAAGCGTTCCGTTGTATTCTACAGAGTTCTAACCAATCAGAACAAGCACATGCGCTATTGTTATAGATAACAATAGAAGTCCGAGAACGGCAAGACTGTCACACAGTCAAATAACATCACATGATGTCTCTCACGATCACGTGACCCAAAGTTGCACATGTTGGCATCATGTGACTAACCATCTTATCATATCTAATGATAAGGAACTTAAGTACTTTGGCCGCTTATATCTTGCCCAAATAAATCCGTAAAAATACAGAAAAATAGGAAAAATAATACGCGTCCATGACAAGGAGGATGAGGTAGAGGCGTAGGATTAACAGAAAGGCTTTGAACACGAGCAAAACAGCGATGAGATTTATCAATCCAATAATGGCAGAGGAAAGGGGACAGCGGAGTTTGCAAGTGATAGTCACAAGTGGACAGTCTGAGGGCTGTCTGTAGTATTAGTCTAGCTTATATATCTAGTTACATGGTCTGTGCGCAGTAGAATACTCTGGAATGTAATGGAAGCTTTATAAATAGTGTCCAATGGCGTTAGTCTCTCTTAGATCTCATGACCTTCCCCACAGTATGTCTTATAAAAGCCAGTAGAAGGCTGTAGAAGGTCATAGAACCTTCTAATACTAATAATAGAACCTTGTTTACCCATTAGTAACTTGTTTGGACTCTGTCCACAAATTACAACAAGTCAAATCATCCAAAAACATCAGGCAACAATGAAAACATGATATTGTGGACACCTCTACTCATCACTTTTGCACAAACAGACATGGTGGGACCATAGGGACCAGGTTTCCTACTATATGGGAGGTGGAACCAAGGGTCCTAGTCAGACATCTTGATAGTACCCTTTCTTTGAGTGTGGCAAGTACTATTGATAGTATGTTGGTATAACTAAGTCATGAACACGGCATACCAGTTCATGACAGATAGCTAGCTGGTAATGAATAAAGTTTTCAGTTGCTCCTGTGTCCAGAAGAGCTCTGGTTTCTGTCCTTTGATTCCAATCAATGATAGTGACTCTCAGCTGCATAGATTGTCTGCTGGATAGATACATTGTTTTGGTAGCTATTGGTCTGGCCCAGATGGCACAGGTCAGACCAGGGAAAAACCCAGGTTTTCTTCGGCGGTTGGGTGTTACGCTCACATGGGCGATCGTGCAACGTGTGACTAAGTCAAGTTCGGTAGAAGTCGAAAGTCTTGTTAAAGACTTAGTTTGGTGATACTACTTGGAGCAAGGCTCAACAAGAGTGAGAGGAAGTGACTCAAAGGTCCTTCTGAATAACAGAGGCGAGGCAAAATAGACGAAGGCCCGCACGTTCAACTAAAGGTATCCTCAGAAAGGAATCCCTCTAGAGTCTGTGAGACTGAAGTATGATGTGATTCAAGAAGAAGTCAAGTCTACTGTACAAGCTAAGTAGAGAGCGACTTATATACTAGTACAGCACCAAAGAGTCACAAACAGATGGTGCGATCCTAGGATCCGGGTCCTAGGAATGAGTCATCATACTATAACATGTGATAGTAGTAAAAGAACACCATAGAAGGCCATAGAACAAAGCATCAGTCAGTGACGAGTCATGTGGATAATCAGTATGAGGTAAGTCTGGCACTTATACATATATGGATGGGAATGAGTCAAAGTAACGATGTAAGCAAAGAAAGTGTCCGGAATCGTAACATTACCCCCCCTTTTGACGTGAAGTTGCCTCAACTTCTAATTGGACCCTCCATATTTGCTACCAAGGTCCCAGTTGTCGCCATCCAGTGGAGTGGCTTGACGGTCTTTAGGACAGTTGTGGGTTGTGAGAAATCCGTACGGGCCCTGTTCTGCACAGTGTCAGCACGCAACTGCCTTGGGACAGTTGTATTCTTCATGTGTGGCGTAGTTATTGAAACACTTGCCGCAGTAACGAGGGCATGTCGATGGGTCTGGTTTGTTAAGTAGTTCGACCACGTTCATCCGACGAAATATGCACTCCGCACCCCAATGTTGATTGCTATCGCACCACCAACAGTGTTTCTTGCGATGTTGAGGACAATTGGACCTTTTATGACCCGTTTGTCCACAATGCCAACACGTGTAGCGGCTACGATTGGTATTGTCGTGAAGGCGGGGATATTCGACGGGGCCGTGGGTGCGGATAGCAAGTTGGGGGACGTCTGTGTGGGTACGCTGCGGGTACATTTCTGCATAGCGATCGGCAATAGTGCGTACCACATCTGCCTTTTCCATCCTCTTCCTGATAGCATTGATCTCCAAATCCGTGTCGAATTGTGCTTGTTGCAGCTGCAGGAGCTGCTTCTCGATGTCTTCCCTTTGTTTCTGCAGTGTGGTCTGCTTATGTAGAGCATTGCGAAGGTGCGACACCTCGGCTTTGATCCATGGGTCGCTGAGGTCTTGTATGACCTCATCAATGGTGTATGCTCAAGGGTGTTCTCTCTGAAATTGAGCAAGACATGAGTCAGAGATGGGGATAGGGAGTCGAATGGGAGGATCAGCAGGTCGAAGTAGGACGGGTTCAGCGTAGGGAGGTTGATTACATCCCATACATCCTACCACGTGTTGGTTGTTGTCATGGTAAAAGATGTAGGGTGCGACTACACAAGTCGGGTCCTCATCCGAACGAGGGATCATGATGGGGTAATAGCGAGAGGAATGGGGGATGTTGGGGAAGAAAGGGAGTCCTGGGTCTTCGTCATTGTCATCTGGGGTTGGCGCATGATGATAGTCGATTACTTCTTCAAGACCATTGTCTGGTTCATTGGTCGGGTAAGGACCCCTTTCTTCTTCTTGTACTGCCATAGCTATGGCAGTGTCATTGTCAACAAGAGTGGGGGATACTGGTGGCGGTGTGGACGGAGCATAGGGGAATGGTTGGAACGTAGGAGTAGAGACTTCAGATTCGAGTAGTTGGGTGCGGCGCATGTCGGGAGATCCGATCATAAGAGGTGGAGGGGTCTGGATAGGGACTGGTGCCGTAGGGATGACTATGTTCTGATAGGCGCAACGTTCGCCCACAGACTCATATCCATCTTGAATGATGCCAGAGAGATCAAAAGATGAGGGAGACATAGCAGTAGTGGTTGTTCGAGTTCAAAGTGGGGAGTGATGAGGATACTTTTCAGCCTAGGAGTCTTTGTCTTTTATGTCCTCTTGGGCACTCCTTCGGCGTTAGGATGTAGGCAATAGAAGTCCGTTATCGTGGACTGAGAGTGGGTCAAGTTTTCCCGAGGTTCCCACGTACTGTCACTCATGGGAAATCCTTTCCACTTAATAAGGAAATGGAGCTTGCGTCCTTGGCCTTGTTGGCGTGAGTCTAGAACTTGCTCCACTTCGTATTCTTCTTCTCCGTTGATAAGCTCTGGTAATGGTCAGGTAAAGTTTGGTCCATGTAATGCCGTCTCCTTATAGGGTGTCAGGAGGTTAGCGTGGATCACCGGGTGTATCTTCCACCGGTTTGGCAGGTCTAATTCATATGATACTTGAGATAAGACCTTCTTGATGGGGAAAGGTCCGTATCTTTTGGGCGCTAGTTTGGAAGTGGGGTAATAAGTACGTAAATTTACGCCCTCTAGCCAAACCATATCTCCTTCCCTGTATGGGGTGAAAGTGTGCCTGCCTCTTTCTGCCATAAGTACTTGTGCGTGGTGGATACATTCTTGCGCCTTCCTTCTTGCTTCCTTCATGTCTTCTATTCTCTTGTCCACTGCTGGTGCATTTGTCATTTCTTCATTTCCCGTCACTCTTGGCGTCCAACCCATTAGCAACTTGAAAGGGGATCGTTTTGTTGTCGCGTTGGGCCAGCTGTTATGCGCAAATTGGGCAATAGGAAGTAAGTCAACCCAATTGTCTTGTTGAACATTGCTCCAATGTCGAAGGTACTGCTCGAGCCATTGGTTCGTGCGTTCTGATTGTTCATCGGTTTGCGGATGATATGCTGATGAAATATTTTGTTTGATGTCCAACGTTCAGCATAAGTTGCGCATATAGGTCGAGATAAAATGAGGATCCCTATCAGTGATCATTTTCTTCGGCAATCCATAGTGTGGGTAGACATGTTGAAGGTATAATTGGGCTACTCCTTCGGCTGTAATCACCTCGTTGCATGGTATGAAGATAGCCGCTTTCGTACAGTCGTGATCCGTGATAGTGAGTATTGTGTCGAATCCTTTTGATACTGGTAATTTGGTAATGAAGTCCATAGTGACAACTTCAAATGGTTGCGCTTCTGGGTCGGTGGTAATAGGGAAGAGTCGGGGTTTTTGTTGGTGCGTGTTGATTTTATTTGCTTGACACGTTGCGCATCCCTTGACATATTCTTCTACGTCTTCCTTTTGACGCAGCCACCAGTATCGTTCTTTGAGCAAGGCGTGTGTGTTGGCAATTCCAGGGTGTCCTTGATGAGGGGGATCGTGAAAAAGGGAAATTACCCCCCTCTTAAGCTCAATGTTGCCCTCAACATTGGCAACCTGGGCTCCCTCATGGCACCACATTTCGACATCGTCTTGGTATAGATTGTGAGCGTTGATCCATTCTGGTTTTGGATCATTGTGATGATTTAGTTCGCTCCACATCAAGAGTTCGTCTATTGATTCATCTTCTGTTCCTGCTAAATTGATAAACAATTCTTCAGGGAGTACAGTGATGTCATCATTGTCTTCTTCTCCTTCATTATAATCACTTCTTCTTGACAATGCGTCTGCCCTTGCGTTCTTTGTTCCACTGACGTGTTTGAGGATGAAATTGTATTCTTGTAGTTCTTGAAATTCGCATGCAACTCTTCTACTGATTTTTCTAGGTTCTTTCCAGTAGATGAGGTTGGCATGGTCGGTATGGATAGTGATAATGTGTGGGGATCCTACAAGATATGTTCTCCACGTTCTGAGGGCTTTGACGACTGCTAATAGTTCTCGGTCGTATATGTCGTAGTTTCACTCTGTTTGAGTGAAACTTTCGGAGAAGAATGCGACTGGATGCATTTTCTTGTCGTCTCCCTCTTGATTTAATACTGCGCCAATTGCAAAGCCTGACGTGTCTACTTCTATTTCGAAGGGTGCGTCCAGTTTTGGGCATTGTAACACTGGAGCTTCGCTAATCCTTGCTTTGAGTTCTTCGAAGGCCTTGTTTCGAGCATTTGTCCATTCCCATGGTGTTTCTTTCTTCGTGAGGTTGTTAAGGGGTCGCGCGATAGCAGAAAATCCCCGTATAAAACGACGATAGAAGTTGCAGAATCCAAGGAATCCGTGAACTTCCTTAAGGTTAGTGGGTGTAGGCCATTCTCATACTCCTTGTACTTTGACGGGATCCATCTTCACTTGTCCATTGCCAATAATAAGTCCCAGGTATTCGACTTCGCGTACCTCAAACACGCATTTTTCTGGTTTGAGATAAAGGTCGTGTTCGTCAAGTCGATCCAATACTTGATGAACTAGTTGTCAATGCGTGGTGAGATTGTCGGGTGTAGCAATAAGAATATCATCCATGTAGATTACCACCCATCCTTGTGCCACTAGATCACGGAAAATGGTGTCCATCATTGTTTGGAATGTACTTGGCGAGTTGGTGAGTCCAAAAAACATAACACAGGGTTCGAACAATCCCTTGTTAGTTTTAAAGGTGCCTTTCCACTCGTCTCCTGGCTTGATCCGCACATTATTGTATCCCCATCGAATGTCGAGCTTGGTGAATATTCACACTTCCCGTACTTTGTCAATCAATTCAGGGATAAGTGGAAGTGGGTAGCGATTTTTCACCGTTAATTCATTAAGCTTTCGATAGTCCTGCACTGGTCTGAGTTTGCCGTCTTTCTTTTTGATGAAAAAGAAGGGTGAAGAATAAGGGGATTTGGATGGACGAATGTATCCCTTCTTTAACTGTTCATCAACAAACTCTTCTAGTGCTTTATCTTTGACTTGAGTCATGGGGTAAATTTTGCAGTCAATAGTGGTGGGTGCATTAGGCATCAGATCAATAGCGTGGTCCCAGGGTCGTGGTGGTGGAAATCGTTGTGAACTCTCTTCATCAAAGACTTTTCGATGGCGATGGTATTCTTCTGGAACTCTTTCTTCAAACTTTTTGATCGTTTTGTCTGCAGCTTTCTGTGCTAATTCTGAAGCGGTTGTGGTTTTGCGTAGATGTGTTACTTCATCGGGAATTTCTTCTACTTGTTGTTCCCATTGTTCTTCTGTTATAATTCTTTGGTTGGCGACCGACACATATCCCAAACTTGTGATTACCACTGGTTGGAATTCTTTATCTAGGGTGGCATCCTTCCAGTGTACTTTGGGTTCGAAGGCGGTTAGCCAAGGATATCCTAAAATCACTTCGTCGGATCCTAGATGAGTGATTAGGAATCGGAGTGTCTTGGTCTGACTACCAGTCGTGACTTCGAGATCGGTAAACTGTGTAATTTCGCTGTCTTGGTTGTGTGTTCCATCTACATTCCATATTTTGATTGGTTTAGCCACCGGTAATGTAGAGATCTTGAGCCTATTTATCAGATTTTTGCTGATAAAGTTGTCGGTTGCTCCCGAATCGATGAGTACTTGTCTTTCGGCCGTCACATGTGCAGATTCAAATAACACTGGAATTCGCATAGATCGATATCTGCTATGGTACACGCTAATCTTCATTGCTTTAGCCCAGGCCGCGGGGTTCAAGCATTGGAAAAACCCTGCTTTCCAAACAATTGTTCTTCAAGAGCCGCTTTGACATCATCGGAGTCAGCTTGCATTGCAGCGATATAGGCTGCCGCTTTCTCCGAGGCCTTCATATTTGCGTTCGAGGAGGGTACTTTCCGCCTCCACACCTTGCGCATCCGGATGCTATGGATACGTCAGCAAGAGCCAGAGCAAGAGGAGGAGAGGTCGATAACAGCATTGGCGCGGTCGCGGGATCTGAAGACATAAGTCCCAACGACCCCAACTTCAGGCCATACACTCAGGAATCAAGGGGGTGGTACGCGCCAAGAGGAGGATACACTCAACGACAGGGAGGGCAACCTCGTGACACCAGGGGAGTACAATGTTATAATTGTCAACGATACGGACACTTCAGTCGCGATTGTACACAGCCCCGAAGAGCACGACAAAGCCAACCACCGCCGGCCCAAGTTCGTGCTACCACGAACCTGACTCCACAACAAGAGGCAGCACAGGTACTTCAAACGATCACCAACAAGAGCGATGAAACCCAAGAATTAGTAATGAAAGGAATATGGGAGAAGGAGGATTTTTCAAACGCCTGAACCCGGCGGCCTGGGTGAGGGCAATACATTCTCGTGATGTTGTAATAGTAACTACACACTTTCGATCTATGCATATCCCAGTTTCGACTCGCACACATCATGCTATGGCCGACATACAAGCACTAGTGGACAGCGGAGCCACTGACTGCTTCATGAATTACAAATTCGCAAAACGAATGGGGCTGGGGCTGGTTCCCCTGGAAAGACCCCAGAAAATATGGAATATTGATAACACCGAAAACAAAGGGGGGTCCATCACTCATTATGTGGACCTCGATGTACGCACTAAAGGAATCCATAAGGAAATGAGATTCCTTATTACCGACATCGGGAATGAAGACGTCGTATTAGGATACCCGTGGCTGGCCACGTTTGAACCGCGGTTCACGTGGCGATATGCCACCATTCATGAAGACATGCTACCGGTGGTAATCAGGTCTGTGAACCCCCAGATAACGCACCAACCAGTTATTGGCGCCACCACAGTAGCACCATTACCGACACAAGAAAAGGATGCAATTGTTCAGGAACTTGAAGAGCAATGCACTATTCGTACGACAGCAACAGAACTCGCCATCAACATGAAGCAGTATACAAAGGCTGCAACCCTACCACCACAATACGCACAATTCGCGGCACTCTTTAGCGAAGAAGAATCACGTCGATTTCCTCCTCAACGAGTATGGGACCACGCTATCGACCTGAAGCCAAATGCGCCAGCAGCACTGGATTGTAAGGTATACCCCCTTACACGACAGGAAGATGAGGCATTACAAGCATTCATCACGGACGAGTTAAAGAAGGGGTATATACGACCCTCCAAGTCGCCCTACGCATCTCCGTTCTTCTTTGTCAAGAAAAAGGATGGCAAGCTTCGACCTGTACAAGACTACTGGAAACTAAACGATGTGACGGTACGAAATCAATATCCCCTTCCACTCATCACCGATCTCATCACGGACCTGAGCAACGCGGATATCTACACAAAGCTTGATATCTGCTGGGGCTACAACAACGTCCACATCAAAGAAGGGGATGAAGAGAAGGCTGCTTTCAAGACGCGCTATGGACTTTTTGAACCCACGGTTATGTATTTCGGACTCACTAACTCTCCAGCTACGTTCCAGACAATGATAAACTTCATATATCGCGACACCATTCTCAAACACGAAACGCGGGGAACCACGATCTGCGTCTATATGGACGACATAGGCATCGCATCCCGTTCCGGCCTCGACGGCCATGTGGACGCAGTCCGCGACGTCTTGCAGGTAGCCAAGGATCACGACCTCTACTTCAAACTCGAGAAATGCCTCTTCCATGCACCCGCGATGGATTACCTGGGGGTAATCCTTGAAAAGGGGGTAACACGTATGGACCCTGAAAAAATCGCAGGCATTCGCGACTGGCCTACCCCTAAAACTGTTAAGGACGTCCGTTCTTTTCTTGGCTTCTGTAATTTTTACCACGCATTTATCAAAGGCTTCGCACACCACGCATGACCCCTGAACATACTTACAAGAAAAGGGGAAGCGTGGAGGTGGGAGTAAGACCAACAAGCAGCGTTCGATACGCTCAAAGCACGAGTAACGCAGGAACCCATACTGGCACATCCAGTACTAACAGACCAGTTCAAACTCGAAGTGGACGCCTCGGGGTACGCGATAGGAGGAGTCCTCTTACAATCGAAAGCCCAAGATGGCAAAAAACCACCCCGATTGGATACTTCTCAAGAACATTGGACCCCGGCCCCAGCGCAACTACCATGTATATGACCTCGTTAACTACTGGGCAATAGTAGAGGCGCTGAAACACTGGAAGCCCCTGCTAGCGGGCCTCCCCACATGATAGTCATCGTTCTCCGTCGGACTCACGCAGCAACTTGAACCGTTATATGGAACTCGGAAGGACCAACAATCAAGAATGGGGTCAACTAGAAGGAACCGACATAGCTAGACAACCGGGGAGTATTCGAACTAAGATCTCTGACTACCCAGATCAAAATAAATGCACGTTGCAGGGCGAGCAAACGGACGTGCTGACGCATTGTCAAGACGCAGTGATTATGACACCGGAGACAATGACAATCAAAGCGTGGTGGTACTCCCGGACCATATGTTCCTCAGAACCACGGGCACGACATCCATTGAAGCAGCGGAAGTAACTGAACAAGTGCAGGATGAAGCGCAAATACAACACTGGCTCAATGCACACAAATTGATGAAAATCGATGGAGTATGGTACAAGGAAGGCCGACGCGTT
Source organism: Lactarius psammicola (assembly GCA_025769895.1). Classification (NCBI taxonomy): domain Eukaryota; kingdom Fungi; phylum Basidiomycota; class Agaricomycetes; order Russulales; family Russulaceae; genus Lactarius; species Lactarius psammicola. Next base: position 35,996 of record WTXK01000362.1, on the reverse strand, counting down.
GTTACTGGGGGAGTATCCGAAAAGCGTGCAATTATTGATGCTCACCACTCTCCCCCAGTATATGGACATCCGGGCATGACAAAAACCGGCATGCTTGTGGCCCGACAATACTTTTGGCCAGGAATGACTAAAGACGTGGTGGAATACGTCAAGGGATGCGCAGAGTGTCAACGAAACAAGGCCAACACACGACCCATTCGCGCCCCCTTGTCCCCCATATTCCCGAAGGAGAATGCGAAACCCTTCGAAACAATAGCTATGGACTTCATCGTTAAGTTGCCGTCATCTGGAGGATATGATTCGATACTCACGATCACCGACCACGATTGCACCAAAGCGGCGGTATTCATACCGTGCACCGAAGACATCACGGCGGAGGAAACCGCCCAGCTATACGCCAAGAATGTATTCGCACGATATGGACTCCCCGTGAAGATTATCTCAGACCGCGACCCACGATTCGCTTCACGATTCACCAGGGAGTTATGCAGGCAACTAGGGATCGAACAAAACATCTCTTCAGCATACCATCCCTGAACGGACAGACAATCGGAAAGGACGAACCAGTGGCTAGAACAATATCTGCGATTCCAGGTCGATTATCATCAAAAGGATTGGCTCCATTATCTACCACTAGCGGAATTCACGCATAACTCGTGGCCCCATGAGATAACAAGGAAGTCCCCTTTCGAACTCCTTATGGGATATCACCCTTGCGCTGATTGGATGGATAAGCCATCCCTCATACCCCAGATAACGACACGTATGGAACAACTAAAGGAAGCGCGGTGAGAAGCACAATTACTGATAACAAAAGCCCAGACCTTGTGGGTCAAACACAAGGATACGCCCAAATTCAAGGCTGGCGATCAAGTATGGTTAGATGGGCGCAATCTAAAGACCAATCAACCGAGCGCAAAACTGGCAGCGAAAAGACACGGACCCTTCGTGATAGACCAGGTGATGTCGCCATACTCTTATCGTCTGAAATTGCCGGCTCAATGGAAGATCCATCCGGTATTTCATATCGATCTTCTCACGCCTTATCGCGAGACTACCATTCATGGACCAAATTTCGCACGTCCACCACCGGATCTTGTGGAGGGGGAAGAAGAATATGAGGTCGAGAAGATTCTAGACACTCGGATGTTTGGCAGAAGATGCAAGTGGCAATATTTGGTCAAGTGGCTTGGGTATCCTGACTCGGAGAATCAATGGGTCGATCAAGCCGATATCTTTGCTGACGACAAGATAAGGGAGTTTGAGCAATCAAACTCCGACACAAGAAGGGATTTAAGGACCACTAGAACTGCTGAGTCGCCTCATTCCCCTTCACTGTATTCCATTCCTCATCACCATCCCCCTATGGACTTTTCGTACTATGCCACTAAAACCGCTGAGGAAGTATTCTCTGCCGAGTTACTGGAGGGACTCATCACCCTCCCTGAGGCCAGACGCCGACTCGAATGGGTCCACAAAACCGGCAACACCACCGCCCTTGGATGGGACACCAACGACACCAGTGACAATGACAACGACCACGACCACAGCACCGAAGAAGGAACCGCTGTGGTCCATGCAACTACAGAAGACTGAGGGTACGGTGGTTGCCCCAATTACCAGAGACGAACTCGCCGCTGTGGAGCGTGCCTTCCCCGGGCCTGCGCAGGCAACTCTGTCCAGAGAGTGCACTACAGCCCCGGCTGCTTACAGTGCGGAACGTTCCTGACAAGGAGGAGTGTCGCCCTGGAACTTACACGAACCCTCTTGTCATGGGAGAAGATACGAGCGACTCCAAGCCCATACCAATACGACTCCGCCTTCAAGCCAACAGTGAAGAAGCCGGCAGAGCTGTGGTGGCACACGGCACAAGCATGGACGACTGAGCAACTCGACGCCTGCAAGCGCCGCAAGGCGCGAGAAGCTGTTGAAGAGGCCGTGCAGAAATAAGGTGGCTGCGCGAGTCGCGGCTCAGGAGTTCGGGACAATAGATCGGGAAACAGACCTTTATCCAGCTGAGCACCCCCACATTACCTACGGACGATTCGAACACTTACCCGATGACACTCTGTTCGCCGCCACGACCGAAGGAGACCCCATTATGCACCACAAATGGCGCGAGCCCTTAGACGACCCACTCAAACAGTCGTTCGAGGCCAAGATGCCGGTGGGGTGGACACGTAACGCAGGGAGCGACTACATCCCTGCCCCTATCACCATCCAAGGGGTCACCAGACCGGCGCGCTGGTACCAATTTATCAAGAGCGATGACCCCATCATCCTCATGGGAACGGACTGAACGGACCGGGTCTACATATCCCCGTTCTACGCGACACCTCGGCCCGTCCTACCCAGACCTCCCAAGTATACCGAAGAAGAGTTGAAGAAGGTCGAGTGGGGGCATCCCCGTCAACCAGTAATGGACCAATGTCTTCAGGCATTACGAGATAAGTCCATTATAGCCGAAGTCCGTCGGTACCGAGCACTGACACAAGACCAGCAGCGTCTCAAACAACGCATCAAAGAGCTGGAAGCTGGTATCGCAGTCCTCTATGGACAAAGGTCGCTGTGTGCTGCCCATCTCCATCGCGCCGACGCTCTTGCACGACTAGAGAGGGAACGGCGGCAGCTGGGCGACCCGGAAATACTATGGGAACGCTTCGACCATCAAGAATACAGGCGCGACCGGGGTTACTAGGATGTGGGCATCCTCCCTGAAAAGGGGGTGATGTTACGACTCGACTCAAGAACGGTTTCCGGGTAGCATGTATCCCCGGACCGGAGGCATGTGATAGGCGGTATGTGACTCATACGATAACGGCTTTCGAAAACCCCAGTACTGTACGATAAGGTGATTGGCTGCTATGGTACGATAAGAAATGACTTGGACGGACACTTATGATAACTATACGATACACGATTGGTTACTTACCATTCAAGAGGCGCTTTAAAGCCCTCATGTATATGTATATAAGGTTAGCCAAGCTGCGCCGTAGTCCGCAGCTTGGTCTTCTTGAATCTACTCTGTTATCTCTTGCTCTATCTTTCATTATCGGAAGCAGTCTTGCGCTCCTCCTAGTAGGAGTCAGCTTTATCATCATTGTCCTTGAGTCAGTATTGTCCCACGACTAGGGCTTGCTGTTATACTCCCACGATCTCGTGCCACAAAGGGCCGTCATATCGCTAAGTCGTCTTTGGTAGTGTCGCCGATCCTAGTGCTCAAGTCAAGCCACGTGCCTGTAGACACGTAACAAAGTCAGAGTTCGGTAGAGGTCAATAGTCTGGTCAAAGACTAAGTTCGGTGATACTACTTGGAGCTGAGCCCAACAAGAGTGAGAGGAAGTGACTCAAAGGTCCTTCTGAATAATGATAGTGAGGCAAAAGACGGAGGCCTGCAGCAAAGAGGTATCCTCAGAAAGGAATCCCTCTAGGATCGTGAGACTGAAGAGTGTGATTCAAGAAGAAGTCAAGTCTACTGTACAAGCTAAGTAGAGGGTGATTATATACTAGTACAACGCCAAACAGTCACAAATATATGGCGTCAGAATGAGTTAGGTATAACTAGCATGTGATACTAGTAAAAGAATGCCATAGAACAAGAATGAGTCATCGTACTGTAACATGTGATATTTGAGTCAGTATGAGTCAGAAGTCCGGCACTCTTATAGTAAGCGGTGGGAAAGGATGTAAGCAAGAATATGTAATGAAAGAAAGTGTCTGGAATCATAACATTACCCCCCCATCAGACGTGAAGTTGCCTCAACTTCTAGTCTGAGCCTCCGTACTTGCTACCAAGGTCCCAGTTGTCACCATCAGGGGGAGTGGGCTGTCAGTCTTTCGGGCAGTTATGGGTTTTGAGAAAATCGTGAGGGCCCCTTTGAGCACAGTGGTGGCATGCGATAGCCTTAAGGCAATTGTACTCTTCGTGGGTGGTGTAGTTGTTGAAACATTTGCCACAGTAGCAAGGTTGTGTAGTGGGGTTGGGTTTGTTAAGGAGATCCACGATGTTTATTCAGCGGAAAATACATTCGGTGCCCCAGTGTTGATTGCTGTTGCACCACCAACAGTGCTTCTTGTGATGTTGAGGGCAATTTGGTTTCTTGTGCCCCGGTTGTCCGCAATGCCAGCATGTATAGCATGTGTGGTTGGGGTTATCGTGGAGTCGGGGATATTTGACGGGGCCTCTCGTTCGAATGGCGAGTTGTGGGACATCTGCGCGAGTTCACTGCAGGTGTTACGCTCACACGGGCGTTCGTGCAACATGCAACTTAAGTCAAGTTCGATAGAAGTTGAAAGCCTTGTTAGAGGCTATAGTTCGGTGATACTACCTGGAGCAAGGCTCAACAAGAGTGAGAGGAAGTGACTCGAAGGTCCTTCTGAATAACAGAGGCGAGGCAATAGATGAAGGCCCGCACGTTCAGCTAAAGGTATCCTCAGAAAGGAATCCCTTTAGAGTCTGTGAGACTGAAGTAGAATGTGATTCAAGAAGAAGTCGAGTCTACTGTACAAGCTAAGTAGAGGACAACTTATATACTAGTACAACACCAAAGAGTCACAAACAGATGGTGCAATCCTAGGATCCGGGTCCTAGGAATGAGTCATCGTACAGTAACAGGTGATACTAGGAAAGGAACGCCATAGAAGGCCATAGAACAAGGCATCAGTCAGCAATGAGTTATATGAGTAATCGATATGAGGTAAGTCCAGCACTTATACGTATATGGATGGGGATGAGTCAAAGTAAAAGTGTAAGTAAAGAAAGTGTCCGGAATCGTAACAACTAGCTGAGTATCCAAGCAACCCTCAGATGGCCACAATGACAGAACCAGTGCAAGTGCATGTAGAAGCAGAAGCAGCACCAGTACAAGTTGGAACAATCGACCCTATCATGGGTCATTTTATTATGCAAGATGGACAATGTGTCACTGATGATGACATAGCACTGTATCGTGCAGTAGGACCAGATCGAGACAACCCTCCCAGCAGAGGAGGTGGATTCCCAGGAAGAGGACCACCCAACAACCCAGAAAATCCATTCAGGGGAGACTTACCACAAGGAGGGGCACCAAGATGTGGGGGATTCCTGGGAGCACTAGGAGGAGGTGCATCAGGAGGAGGAGGCGGAGACCCAAATGCGGGACTCAATGTAGCCATTGGAGCTGCTAGGACAGATAAGTTCTTTGACAACCCTCCTATCACCTTTACTGGTGACCGCACAAAGACAGAACAGTTCCTCACACAATGGGAATTGTATTGGAGCGTCAACAACAACAACCCGGTCATGATCAACCCCTATCAACGAAGCATGTTATTCTTCACCTTTATCCAAGGTGACCTTGTCAATGAATGGATCGTCGCAATGGCCAGATGGGTCAGCACTCAAGTACGTGACAACGGAGTCCTCAGCACAAATGAATAGCTGTGGAACGAAATAGTGACAGCCTTTAGACGGCAGTTCACGAACACGCTCAAAAGAGAAGAAGCCCACACACAGCTGAAGGCAGGAATCACGATGATGGGAAGTGACATCGACACATATGTCACATTATTTGAAAAGCTAGCATGGCAAGCTAAGTATCGACTTGATGCACCTCTTACCCTCGATTTCTTCACCAATGGACTTCCCCTGAGGATTATATGAAGCGTGTTATCAATTTGATGAACCACAGATGTATGCAGAGTGGAAACACATGGTGCTACGCTGCCAAGAACAATACATCCATATGCATGCCCACCTCGACCAATGTTACGGTTCCGCGGCTGTATTGCGTTGACTTAACGCCGTGCTGGGGTTCACTGATCACGTGACTCCAATCGTGTTCAGGTGATCCTTCGTTCCTAAGTATTCGGCTTTTGACTTGCTCGAAACTGACGCGAACGGTCGATGGTTCCCCTTGTCTGTGGGGCTGCTTGGCAGTCTTCCTGACTAATCACACCAATGGTAGATGGCAGAGCACTAGGCGAAGAGCACTAGGCAAGGAACTAGGATTGAATGCGAAAGAATACAAGTTGCTAAAGCTAAGGTATGAAAGTGAAGTCCTTAGCCCTTATATACACAGGAGGGTGCAGGTTTAAACCCAGCAAACCCTAATACAACGATCCTAGGAATGAGTCATCCAGGAACCACAACGATAAGTAAAGTCTGAGATAAGAGACCATGAGGCATGATAAGCACAGCCTCTCGAGATAACGATATTGTAAGTCCATGATATGCAATGATAAACGTACACATGCCCTTGATGCCGATGATAGGGGATAAGGAGATAAGAATGATAAGGGTCCTGTCCAATGATGCGTTCGCCTATCATGCCCCAAGGCACTATGATAAGGCATAGTCCATGACCTTCTAGTCGCTTCTAGACTTGTTACGTGCCGTCCTGATAAGGTCAAGTGATCATCCTTCTGATTCTGTTCGTGCATAAGCCGATCGCTCACCCGGCAAATGCCGCTCATCTGGTTCTAGGGAGAGCCGTTCCATCCTTGCTTGCGTGTCTTGCAGCATCCATTCAACTTCTTCTTCGTCACGTGAGTCTGTACTTGGCGACATGCCGTGATACTCGGCCCGTTGTCGCATGACTTCCGCATGACGTTGCTCTTCCTGGGCGAGTACCGCTGCCCATACTTGATCGTCGCCGAATGGTTCTTCCTCTAGTTGCCCCTCTTCTAAGGGCTCAGGGTCACGTGCGCTGTCGTTTCGTAACAACCAACGAAATGCAGGAAAAAGCAACACAGGAGCATGGATCCCTAGGGTGCTAAGGGGATTCAGATGCACTAATGACCCAAACGCAATGGACACATCAGCAGGAAGAACATAAGGAAGACTTGCAGAAGCCGAAGAAGTGCTTGAAAACTATGAACGACAGGAGTGCAATCGTAAACCTCCATTTCTGCCACGACAAGGGTTTATACAACATGGACAACGCTGTGATTTCCAGGAAGTGACCTGTTATAATTGTCAACGAAAAGGTCACATCAGCAGAGATTGTCGACAGCCACGCCAGAGTAGGGGTCGCTACACGGACACCTATGAAGAATACGAAGAACCCCACGTGGCCTCTGCTAGTAGTAAGCCAATGAGTGCACAAGATTGCGCTGACCAATTCCTTACCGGAGTATCAAAAGATACAGATGAAGTGAAGGACATAGTATTTCAGAAATTGTGGAAGGAGGGTTTTCCAAGTGCCTGAACCCATCGGCCTGGGTAAGGGCAGTATGCTGTAACTCTGTGATAATGACTCGTTTCCGTTCGTTAAGAATCCCAGTCTCGATTCACACCAGTTATGCAATGGCCGACAAGAAAGCATTAGTGGACTCAGGAGCCACTGACAACTTCATTAAACCTGCGTTCACACGATGCATGGGTATTGGCATTCAACGACTAGATAAGTCTCACAAAATATGGAATGTTGATGATACTGAAAACAAAGCAGGACTTATCATGCACTTCACGGAACTCAAAGTGCTCCATGATGGAAAAGAGCAAGTTATGAGGTTCCTACTTACGGACATTGGACGGGAAGACCTCATATTTGGATATCCTTGGCTGGTGACATACCAGCCAACAACTGATTGGTGCAATGCCACCATCAACACCAAGCTAGGAGCCACCATACTACAAACATTGAAAGTGGAACCGCTAAGGAACACCATCACGAAAATCCTCACCGAAGAGCAAAAAGAAGAAATCGTACACCAGTTAGAAGAAGAAGAAGTACAAGCTAGAGGAGTGGCCACTGATATGGCCATACAACCGGGTCAATATACAAAAGCAGCAGAATTGCCAACAGAATACGCTGAGTTCACTACCTTGTTCAGTGAACAAGCCTCACAACGATTACCACCCAGTCACACATGGGACCACGCAATTGAATTCAAGGAAGGAACACCGGACACCGTAGATTGCAAAGTCTACCCAATGACTCAAGATGAGGACAAATCACTCAAAGAGTTTTTGGAAGAACAGCAAAAGAAGGGGTACATTTGACCATCAAAATTGCCCTACATATCACCATTCCTCTTTATCAAAAAGAAGGATGGCAAACTCCAACCAGTACAAGACTACCGACAAATCAACAACATGACAGTTCGAAATCAATACCCTCTTCCACTTATCAACGACCTCATCCTGGACCTCAGTAACACCTCCATCTACACCAAATTGGACATCAGATGGGGGTACAACAACACACAAATCAAGGAAGGGGACAAAGGAAAGGCAGCATTCAAGACACGTTATGTGTTATGATCCAGATGCTTCAGTCCTTTCCCATGTATGTATCCACTTACCTTTGTTTCGGTTCTGTTATCTCTGTTACTCCATTGGTGTGTTTCCTTTGTTCTACATGTGGCTTACTCCATATTGTCTTGTGCTTCAGATAAGAAAACCTCAGATAACAACATTTACACATGTCTGCCTTTGTGTGTTTATCTTTATGACTTGAGCACTATAAATACTTGTACTTTACACTGTAGGAAGCCAGACTTGGCTTCGTTTGCAATCTAGCAACCTTGCCTTCATACCTTTGGTGTGAACAGTCCTTCCCTCATCTTGTGAACCACCTCTCTCGACTCTAATCAAGTCAAATCCTCCTTCAAAGTCTTTGCAGTTGTACTATAACAACACCACACCTGATTGACTTAGTTCACCACCAAGATTAGGCATAGAGAAGTGTCTTACACTTCGGACTAGGTGTCCTGTCACTAAGTCAGTTGTGCACATTGTGCATAACGTCTATTAGACACTACTAGAGTCGTAGCATCACAGACAATAGACATCTTTGCTCATCTATTAGTGTGTGTCTTCACAAACACTCTGAACCTTTGAATCACCCTTTGCACAATGCCCCTGCTAGGGCATAACACTATGGACTCTTTGAACCAACGGTGATGTTTTTTGGCTTAACCAACTCCCCAGCAACGTTTCAGGCGATGATGAATCACATCTACAGAGATGTCATCACCAAACACGACCAGCTGGGGAAGGCAATATGGGTCTATATGGACAACATTGGCATCACAACAGGGACAAACATGGCAGGACATGTTGCAGCAGTACAGGATGTGCTCGCAGTAGCAAAAGAACATGATCTATACTTCAAACTCAAGAAATGTTTATTCCACCAACCATGGATGGATTACCTGGGGGTAATCCTTGAAAAGGGGGTGATGTGCATGGACCCCACCAAAATTTCGGGCTTCCATGATTGGCCTACACCAACAACAGTCAAGCAAGTACGCTCCTTCCTTGGTTTTTGTAACTTTTATCGTGCTTTCATCAAAGGCTTCTCAACCCATGCACGGGCACTCCACAAACTTACAAGAAAAGATGTGGAATGGCAATGGACAAACAAAGAAGATAAGGCGTTCAATACCCTCAAGAACCTCGTCACCAGCGAACCAGTACTTGCACACCCCACACTGAAGGACCAATTTGAACTAGAAGTCAACACATCAGGATTCGCTATTGGAGGATTACTAATGCAACGAAAAGAAGACAAAAAACAACATCCTATTGGATACTTCTCTGCAACACTCAATGCGGTGGAACGAAACTATGACATCTACGACTTAGAGCTGTTAGCCATCGTCAAAGCACTACAGCATTGGAGACCATTATTGGCTGGCTCACCACACAAGATCAAAGTATTTTCTGACCACATGAATCTGCAATACTGGAGATCCCTGCAAAAGATCAGTAGGAGGGTCGCCAGGGAAGTACAGGAACTTATGAAATACGACATTGAGATTCACCATATCAAAGGAACGGCCAATGGACGGGCAGATGCATTATCACGAAGAGCTGACTATGATCAAGGCAAGCATGACAATGAAGGTGTCACGGTACTCCTGGAATGCCTATTCATAAGAGCTGGAACAACTGAAACAGTGCCAATGTTAACACAAGTCATCACACCAGAAGAAATGAAATGAATGGACCCAGCATATGCACAAGATGAGAACATAGTGAAGCCATGGGTTGATGCGCATCATCTGAAGAGAATTGAAGGCACATGGTACAAAGATGGACAAAGGGTGGTCACTGGGGGAATACACGATAAGCACACAATCATTAAAGTGCATCACGACTCACCAGTGTACAGACACCCAGGGATCGCACAAACAACACAACTCATGGCATGATTATACTGGTGGCCTAATATAAGAAAGGATGCCATGGATTATGTAAAGGGATGCGCTGACTGTCAGTGCCACAAGATAAACCACAAACCCACAAAAGTGCCACTATCACCTATCTTCCCCAACCCTGAAGCTATGCCATTTGCTACCATTGCACTGGACTTTATCACTAAGCTACCCTTATCTCAAGGGCATAACTCGATACTTACAGTCACTGACCACAACTGTACCAAAGTGGCAATTTTCATCCCATGCAACGAAGAGATAACGGCAGAAGAAATGGCAGGGTTATACATCAAACATGTGTTTACAAGGTTCGGACTACCAACAAAGATAATCAGTGATCAAGACCCCAGATTCACCTCAAAGTTCACACGAGAACTCTGCAAAATTCTTGGCATCACCCAGAACATATCAACGGCGTATCATCCAAGAACCGATGAACAATCAGAACACATCAATCAATGGCTTGAACAATATCTAAGGTTCTGGACAAACGAGTGTCAAGATAACTGGTGCCACTATCTCTCAATGGCAGAATTCACAAACAACCAATGGCTGCATGAAACAACGTGGAAGTCCCCTTTTGATCTCCTTATGGGGTACAACCCCCGCGCTGATTGAATTAATAGACCATCCCCTATCCCACAAGTGTTGCTGCGAGTGGAACAATTCAAAGAAGCAAGAGAAGACGCCAAGGCACTGATGGAACAGGCGCAAAGATTGTGGATCAAACACAAAGATACGCCCAAGTACAAAATCAGAGACCTGGTGTGGCTAGAAGGACACCACTTACAAACAAATCAACCCATGGCCAAGCTTGCGCCCAAACACCATGGACCTTTCAAAATCACGCAGGTGATGTCCAACATTAATTATCAATTAGAACTTCCCACACAGTAAAGCATTCACCCAGTGTTCCACATCGATCTTCTCACACCCTATCATGAAACGGAGACACATGGTCCAAACTACCAGCGCCCACCACCAGTGTTACGATGTGAATCGGATCCAGCTTCTGGGTAGCTTGTATCCCCGGACAGGTAGCTCATGATAGTGGTATGTGACTCAAGAGATAACAGTCCCGATAACCCAGTACTGTACAATAAGTAACAAGGAGGTGATTGGCTCTTACAATATGACTCGGATGGACTCATACGATAACCCTATTATACATGATTGGCTACCTACCATTCAAGAGGTGCTTTAAAGCCCTCGTGGACATGTATATAAGGGTAGCCAAGCTGTGCCGTAGTTTGCAGCTTGGTCTTCTTGAATCTACTCTGCATTCTCTTGTCCTATCTTTCCCCATCAGATCTAGTCTTGCGCACCTCTTGATAGGAGTCTGCCTTGTTGTCATAACCCTTGAGTCAGTATTGCCCCTCACATAGGGCTTACTGTTATACTCCCATGATCACGTGCCGTGAAGGCCATCATATTGCTAAGTTGTTCATCGGTAATGTCGCCGTCCCCTTGCTCAAGTCGAGCCACATGCCAGTAGACACATAACATTAAGACCAAGCTCCCATTGTGGCGACCAAAACTACCACAGACAGTTGGGTATTCACGCAATACTCCATCGAACAAAGAGGAGATTGAAATGTCCCTACCCGCTACCTTGGGAACGCACGGTGGGGAACAATCAACAACGTTACCGGATATTGGGTGGAAATACCCACAAGACCATCGAGATATTATCCAGTTGAGTTCAATTTCGAACATACATGCTGGACAGAGGTTGCTTGGAGCCCTTGCAGAGAATGGTGGGACGTGCTTAGACCCACAGGACCTGAATATCGTTGCAACATCCTACGAAGTGAAGTGGTACACTGAGACCAGTGGGGCCCAATTGACAGTGTGGAAGATGATAGTGCGCCAGCACCATCAGAAGATACCGACCCAACCACTACAGAAGACAAGGTGGGAGACCATCCCGACGCAGAGGAAGAACAACAGCAACGATGATTTGACAAGATACGTATCAATTCCCTAGCTGCACAAGCAGAAAACATTGCCATTCAGTCACCCACAGCCATGGGCATGGAAATGTGCACATACACAGAAGAGGAAGACAGGCTCGCCAACAGATTGGCTGAGCGAAGACTACAGAATATACATGAAGAAGAAAGGGCACCATCACTGCTGCAACCAGAAGAGCGGGTTATCAACCCAAACACTGGACACCACGTGACACTGGACGAACTGGCAAACCAACGAATGTATGGACCAGATCAACCTGACCCACCATCCGACTGAGAACAAAGTCAAGTATGGAGCTACCTAGCCAGACAGCGAGTTAAAGGCGAAGGGATACCTGCCAACATCCCATGAGGAGGTGGACCCCCTGAACAATACCTGGAGGAATGCCACCACGATGACCACCTGCAGGAGGACCACCGCCATTCGGAGGTGGCAGAGGAGGCGGTGGTGGAGGGGGTGGGGGCGGAGGCCCACAAGGAGTAGACCCTAACGGAAGAGGGGACTACAACAAACTACAAGGGCAGCCTCCTCCTATTTTTTGTGGAGACAGAAAAGCCACTGAAACATTCCTCACCAAGTGGGAACTGTATAGGGGCATGAACCGCCATACACAGACGATGCGCGAAGCGTACTCGCGTGCCATCCTCTTCCTCACCTTTTTGAAAGGAGACGACCTCAACAAATGGATCACCACTCACACCAGATGGTTGACACTCCAGATTACAAATGGAATCCCCAAGGACAATGAACGAATCTGGGAGGTGGTATACTGCAGCTTTAAAAGGCGATTCATGAACACACTAGAACAGGAGCAGGCGTGAACCGCCCTCTAAGATGGAATACAAATGGAAGGAACGGATATCGATAAGTATGTATCCAAGTTCGAAGAACTAGTTCGGCATGCTGGCTATCAAGCAGATTCACTGATGGTGATCAATGTCTTCACCAAAGGACTCCCACATAAACTGTACGAACAATGCTACACACTCTGTTACGATTTCTTGCCTTGCGACGTACTGCTAAGGGGACTTCTTACCATTTTTCCTGAAGTTGACACCACGCGTCCCTCTATCCATGGATTCCTATCTTTGCGACTCTTTCCCCTGCTTCATACGACTTGTCTCGACTTCCGCACACCTCGTATGTCATGGACAGCTTTATCTTTGTTATCCTTGTTATCGTTCCCCTCGACGTCACCCTGCATCCAGACCCCTCACATGTCTGCCTTCATGGACAGCCTCGCTTCTTTATCCTTGACTTCCTTTCACACCTGACGTCCCTTGTGACCCCCTCTTGACTGATAGGCATCGCGCCCTTACTATACATTGATTGCTGCCTTCTATGATACGTTCTGCGATGACCCATGACTGAATACTATACGCCGTGCATTGGCTGCCACTTGGTCCTCTGACCACCGCGTGTCATTGATAGTCGACTCATGACCCTGTCTTATCTCTGACACCATACGATACCTGTCGCGCTCATGTGTTCCTCATAGCGCCATCTGTTTACCTACTATGTTGCCCTGTTGTTGTCTCTTTGGGGCTTGTACTAGTATATAGGTTGTAGTCGGACTGGCTTGTACTGCAGTTCTGACTTCTTGTGTAATACCACAATCAGTACTTGCGAACCCATCTTTGACTTGCCTTTGTGCTTAAGTCTCTTGCTCGCCTTTGTGCCTGAGCCCCGTCTTCTCTGACTAAGGTTGATAAGCTCTAGAAGCTAGTTCGACTCTTATTCATCCCTGAACTGAGTCCTGACCGACTCGCTCTACCAGAACCCTTGACAGTCGACTTAGAAGTACACGTCGTACTAAACACCCCTGTGGTGGCGTTACACACTCAACAATCCCCAAAGCTACGAAGGATGGAAGGAGGCTCTCCTCAAGAGGCAAGAGCAATACATCCACCTTCAAAATCATTTCAACGAAGGCAAGAAGAACTTAGAAAAGTACCGAAACCAGGCAGGAAATTGTGGGGGTTACTTCCCACCGCCACACCTTGCACACCCGGATGCAATGGACACGTCCACAAGGGCAAGAGTATGAGGAGGAGAGGTCGACAACAGTACCGTGGCGGTCGCAGGATCTGAAGAAATAAGCCCAAACAACCCAGGATTTCGACAGTACACGCAAGGGTCAAGAGGGCAATATGCACCGAGGGGAGGATACATCCAACGACAGGGGAAATCACCCTGTGACACCAGGGGAGTACAATGTTATAACTGTCAGAAATACGGACACTTCAGTCGCGACTGTGCACAGCCCCAAAAACAACAACAAAACCAACCGCCACTGATACAAGCCCAGGCCACTGCGAACCTCACACCGCAGCAAGAAGTGGCACAGGTGCTCCAAACAATCGCTAACAAGAGCGACGAAACCCAAGAGTTGGTAATGAAAGGAATATGGGAAAGAGAGGATTTTTCAAGTGCCTGAACCTGGCGGCCTGGGTGAGGGCGATACATTCTCATGATGTTGTAATAGTAACTACGTGTTTTTGATCTATGCATATCCCAGTCTCGACACGCACACATCACGCTATGGCCAACATACAAGCATTAGTGGACAGCGGAGCCACTGATTGTTTTATGAACTTCAAATTTGCAAAATGAATGGGGCTGGGACCGATTCCCCTGGAAAAACCCTGAAAAATATGGAATATTGACAACATGGAAAACAAAGGGGGGTCCATCACTCATTATGTGGACCTTGATGTACGCACTAAAGGGATTCATAAGGAAATAAGGTTCCTTATTACGGATATCGGAAATGAGGATATTGTCCTGGGATACCCCTGGTTGGCCACTTTCAAACCGCAATTTATGTGGAAATATGCCACAATACGCGAGGACATGCTACCCATTGTTATCTGGTCAGTAAACCCTTGAGTGACATGCCAACTGATCATTGGCACTGCCACTACAGAACCTTTGCCTGTGAAGGAACGAGACCTCATCGTGAAGCAGCTAGAGGAACAGTGCATGGTACGAACCACGGCAACAGAACTCACAATCAAAGCAAAGCAACACACAAAGGCTGCAGTACTACCGCCACAGTACACACAATTCGCGAAACTGTTTAATGAAGAGGAATCGCACCATTTCCCCCCCAAGTGAGTTTGGGATCACGCTATTGAGTTGAAACCCAATGCGCCAGCTGTGTTAGACTGCAAAATATACCCGTTAACACGACAGGAGGACGACACCCTGCAAACTTTCATCACAGAAGAACTGAAGAAAGGGTATATTGTCATGAACGTGTATTATTTTCCCTATTTTTCTGTATTTTTATAGATTTATTTGGGCAAGATATAAGCGGCCAAAGTACTTAAGTTCCTTATCATTAGATATGATAAGATGGTTAGTCACATGATGCCAACATGTGCAACTTTGGGTCATGTGATTGTGGGATACATCATGTGATGTTATTTGACTGTGTGACAGTCTTGCCGTTCTCGGACTACTATTGTTATAGATAACAATAGTGCATGTGCTTGTTCTGATTAGTTAGAACTCTGTAGAATACAATGGAACACTTACTATAGTGGTATTACATGTTGTATTAGGATTTACTCAGCAGATAAGAAGGCCGTGTCATCATGTAGTCATAGCCGCTTAGTGTGCATCAGTCAGCACAATAGATAAGGGCTAATAATAGAATCGACGCGTCAGTGCTGTAGTCAGATAGTATTACTCAGTAGTTAGTAATCAACTAAGCGCATTAGTATATAAGACTTGCTGTAGCCTTCTGAGTAGAACCAACTTGTCCTCTTGGTTTCTACTCAGGTGCGCAATCCTCCCTTGTATTTCTTTACCCTTCTCCAATCTAACTTGTCCTCTTGGTTTCTACTCAGCCTACCACCGCGTGAACCCTTGTCTTGATCCCTGAATAAGGGATTTAAGTTGACTAACTCTCCACGTTGTCTGTAGGTTCAGAGCGTGATTTATCTCCGCTCTAGGCTTGCATATCCAACCTTGGCTTGTTCTTTTATCAAACCTTTTTGTCTCACACTTCAAGTTGTAGCTGATTGGACTCCACTACATTAGGACAAGTTTATCCTTTGTCCTTTCGCATTTACTTTGCTTACCAGCAAAGTTCCCTTTACCCTCTAGGTGGTTGACGACCATCAGTCCTTTGTTCACACACCGCTAGTTGTGTCTATGGCTGCACCCAAGCAGATTCCCTTTAACTCATAGTCTGAAGTGGTACTTCTCTAGTGTCTGTAAAACCGGCATAGAAAGTGCTTGCCTTTAGGATTGTATCTGGTCATCAGTGCAATCTTGGGTACCAGTGTTAGGAACTCCTCACCACGGGAGCTAAGCCTACATTGGACTGAGGGGGGCCACTCTTTGAGCGCGACAGCTGTAGGGGTCCGAAGCAGAGCAATCTAGTGAGCGCGAAAGTGTGAGAGGCAGCCAATAGGTCGAGGAGACTGCAGCAGACAGCCTTGTGTTCTTGAACAAATCATATCATATTTCCTGGTGGTTTCTTTATCGCCGTTGCCTCGTGCAGTGTGAAATATCACTGTGTATTGGTCGCACTTGATAGAGCCATCCATTCACCTTTGACTTAGTGTTTCATGGTTGTCGTATCCTGTCGTCTTTATACCACCCCAGTTTTCAAACTGGTTCGTTTCTTTTCAAACCTTGTCGAGAGAGCCCGCTGGGTCTTTAGGAGGAGACCATCACCAAATTCTTCACTCTATGTATTAGGGGCTGCAGATCAACCTCAATGCACCCCCTCACCAATTATTTTTACACCTCCATCCCCGGTCCCCTCTTTCACAACCACTCTCAGTCATTTGTACACCCCTAGTACAGCAACCCTCGTTGACGAACCATACCCCACCGATTGTTTCCAAGTACAGTACTTGGCACGTAACTGGATTGAAGAACTTGTCCAGGCCCTTTATTACCTCCCTGAAACCGAAGCAAATCTCTGCCGCCAGTACGGTGAAGATCTAGTTGGAGATTCTGGTTTCACAGTTGACAATCTAGTGGAGTTTGTGAATGACCAAGTCCCCCACCTATCCCCTCCCCCATCAGTACATTCAGTAGACTGTGGCTTCCAAAGGGAAGAAGAGAGCACAGCTAGCTCAAGCACATCTTCCTTCCACTCAGTACCAGAGGTCCAAGTACAAGAGTAAAGTCTGTCTTACAGATCAGGAGTTGTTCTTTGTCTCACGCATCCAAGACTGGGACAACCTCTCTGCAGACGAGCAGGCTAGACTTCTTGATGAACAACGTATTGCCACATCCCCTACTCAGTATCAACTAGACCAAGCAGCAGCAGACGCTATGTCAGCACCTGCTCCCTCTGGCTCTGGTTCCGCTCCTGCTGCTCCAGCAGTTCCCACTCCTCTCAATCTTGATAATGTGCTTGCACTTATCAACCAGCTTGGTCATGCTATGGGCGTCCTCACGCAGCAGGTCACCGATCTAACGCAGCAAGTCACTGCGGTACATGTGGCCCCACCCCCTCCTAGAGGAGGAAAGAAGGACGTTGTAAAACGCCCTGATTCATGGGATGGTAAAGGAACAAGTGCTGAAGCTAGGCACTTCCTTGCCACCTTCAACAATTGGGCATTCTCACAAGAAGATAACATGAATAACCAGGTAGCTGGTACATGGCAGAGGGTGGATACCAAATGGATAATGGCGGTACTCAACCTTATGGAGGGAGATGCTCGTACATGGGCACTACCTTATTTGGAAGAGTACAAGGCAGGGACGTTCCCTTTTGGTGGGGATTACACTGAATTCAAAGCGCAGTTTACATGCAGATTTATTCCACTCGATGTGCAGGAGACAGCATGGGAGGCGCTGAAACATATAAAACAAGGAAAAATGTCGGTCGCTGAGTATCAGGCTCAGTTTGACCAACACTCAAAGCAGACTGGGTGGTCTGACCCCGACCACCACACCCGATTTTACGACGGCCTAAATAGCCATATCAAAGATGCATTGGCTCTCATGAGCATGCCCATTTTAACCCTAACAGAGTTGCGCACAGCCGCCCACAGTATAGACCAGTGGTTGAGACAGAGAGACTCTGAAAAGAAGGGAGGCTTGACTATGCAGCTGATGAAAGCAAGAGACCCTGACGTGATGGATATTGACACATCTAGGCAGCAATCATCGAAGGCCAAGACCCGGGCTACTTATCAAAAATTTATGCAGGGCAAGTGTTACAGGTGTGGAAAGACAGACCACACAAAAAAGGATGGAAACCATGAACGCGACATTTGCAATTACTGTGGCAAGACCAGCCATAGAAGCAACATCTGTATGATCAAATATCTGGGAAAGCCAGGGAAGGGCAAGGCGAAAGCTGCTGCCACCACGGATGCCCCAGCATCAACATCCTCATCCAGTACTGCGGCCACAGCATCGGCCACCATTCCAGCCAGCAAGAACTCCCAGGCAGAGTTACTGGCCAAGCTTATGGAACAATTGGAGAGCCAGAAGGCGGAGATCGCCGCTCTCAAATTGTCTTTTTAGATGTGGGACTTGTTTCTGCTGCGGACAGTCCCAGTGCAGATATGTATGAATGGACTAAGAGTATTAGTGCCTTGGTTTCGGACTTATATGTGTCTCATGACTCGTTGTATGCCTGTAAGATAGATAGTAGTAGTGTTTCTGTTCCCCTTGTTTCGGTAACCACATCTACATCTGCCTCTAAGATGAACATTGTATCTAGTGTTTCTTCTGCTCCACATGTAGCAGTGCCGCAAGTGATGAATTCTGATGCAGCACTTTCTTCTGTAATTATTCCCAAAACAAAACAAAAACATAGTCATTTTCATGTCTCTTGTTATTTATCTGGTTGTCATCATACTGTAAAAGTAGCAGCTATGGTAGATTCAGGAGCAACTGCGTTGTTCTTGGACAAAAAGTATGCTGACCATCATAAGATGTGGCAGGTTCCATTGGATCACCCCATTCGACTCTATAATATCAATGGGACTCCAAATGAAGCTGGTAGTATCACCCATAAAGTATCTCTTGTTCTCAAGATAGGACAAGGCGAAGAAAAGTTTGACTTTTTAGTCACTAGTCTTGGTCCAGAGAACGTGATTTTGGGTCTACCTTGGCTTAGACATAGGAACCCCCACATAGACTGGCAAGCAGGTACTATGTGCCTTAATTCCAAAAGTGGGGATATTGCCCCTGAGGAACTTGAGGTAGAGGTGACGCACATTATGGCGAACTGGATGGAACACCGCCATCTCCTTGCGGAGAAAGTGTTGGACCATTCTTCAGATGAAGTCTATTGTCTGGCAGGCTTTACTTATTCACAAAAGATTGCTGAACAACAAGCAGCCACCAAGCCTAAGAAGACTTTTGAAGAAATGGTACCTATACACTATGGTGACTTTGCGAAAGTATTCTCTGAGGAGGAATCCCAGAGGCTCCCTGAGCACCAACCATGGGATTATGCTATTGATCTTGAACCAGATGCAGTCACGCACTGGAAGGTCAAAACATATCCTATGTCGCCTAACGAGCAAGTGGAACTCGACAAATTCCTGCAAGAGCACGTCTCTAAAGGATATCTGGTACCATCTAAGTCACCAATGGCTTCACCAGTGTTCTTTATTAAAAAGAAAGACAGAAAGTTACGTCTTGTGCAGGATTATCGTCATCTTAATAAAATTACTATTAAGAACCATTATCCACTTCCACTCGCAGTGGATATTATCAATCGCTTAAAGGGGGCAAGGTACTTCACCAAGTTTGATGTTCGTTAGGGTTACCACAACATCAGAATCCATGAAGGCGATGAATGGAAAGGGGCTATAGCCACTAATCATGGTCTGTATGAACCAAAAGTAATATACTTTGGTATAACCAATAGCCCAGCAACTTTCCAAGCCCTCATGAATTCGATCTTCGCTGATCTTATTGCACAAGATGAAGTAGCAGTCTATATGGATGATATTCTCATCTATAGTAGTGACCTTAAGCAACATCGCAAAGTTGTATGTGATGTTCTTAGTTGTCTACAGGACTACGACTTGTACCTTAAACCTGAAAAGTGTGATTTTGAGAGGCAAGAAATGGAGTACCTTGGGATGATAATCCGTCCTGGAGAAGTGCAGATGGATCCTGGCAAGATCTCTGCAGTAAGGGATTGGCCTACGCCCACAACTCTGAAAGAAGTCAGTGTGATGACTCACTGTCACTTGACAGGGAGGCACGACGGAGGTCAGAAGACCGGGGGCGAAAAGGGCATGGAGAGGGAAAGAGGGGACAGGTGGTTGACTAGCTGGCTTGAACAGAACTTGCGAACAGCAAGGGATGGAAGGTGCACAATGAGTGGGGCTTCCCTGAGGCAGAGGAGGCAGTCAGGAGAGGATGTCACAAGTGGACAGTCTGAGGGACTGTCTGTTGTATTGCGCTAGCTTATATACTAACAGGGATGGTCTGTGCGTAAGTTAAGGGCAGGCTTAGGGCCGCCTGACGAGTGCTGCAAAATACTGTGGAATGGTACGACTTGGCAGAACACGGGCCCTTGCATGTGAGAGATACACAAAGGATAATCACGTGGTCCTGCACGTGATGGGTAAAACATAAGCAAGTCACGTGATACATCATGTGACCGTCGGAGTACGAACTTCAAACTCCGATCTCGGATTTCCCCTTTAGGAAGGTGGTGATTACATAAGACCGGGCCGGTGTGGACCAGTCTTAGACACTGGAGTCATGACCTGAGTTTATAGGTTCATGACAGTATCCCCTTTTTAACGTTGTGCTGCACTGACAGCACTGGAAGACTTGGGCTTAGGGGCGTTGGGGTGGTCCTTGTGAAACTTTTGGACCAGGGCTTGAGAGTGTGTCCTTTCAGAGGCGGGGAGCCAGGAATTCTCGGAACTTGGATATCCCTTCCACTTGATCAGATATAGTATCCCTCTTCGATTTGGGGACACCTTGGACTGTAGGACCGCTTCAACTTCGTAGTGTTTGTCTTCTCCTTGGACGATCATGGGAGGGGGTCGGGTGAAATTTGGTCCATGAGCGTCACTCTTGCGATATAGGGAAATCAAAGAATTGTGGAAGACTGGATGAATGCGCCAGGTCTTTGGCAGCTGGAGTTTGCAATTAACTCCCCAGGAGGTCAGGATCTTGAAAGGCCCATGTCGTCTTGGGGCCAACTTGGCTTTCGGGTGTGTGGTATGGATGTTGGTTCCCTCCAACCAGACTAGGTCTCCTGTCTTGAATTCTCGAGACATGACTGGGGACTTTGAATTTCTCATAACTTCCACCGCTACCTTTAGTGTGGAAGTAACTTTGGAATGGATTTGATTCAGGGTATTCAGCCTATCTTCGGCTGCCAGGATCCTTGTTGTGAAGTGGATGGGGGGAATGAACTCTGGCTTGTACCCATACCACACTTCAAAGGGAGATTTCTTCGTCGCTAATACGCCCTATGCATGGCTGGCCAGGTAAAGAGCCCCTTCTGTCACTTTCCTGCACCACTCCAGCAGCCCGGTCCATTCCCACACTTCGGCCGATTCCTGCGCTTCGGCCGATTCCCACACTTCGGCCGACTCTTGGCTCTTTCCCACACTTCAGCCACTTCAGCCTATTACAACTATATACCATTTGGTTATCCTCTTTGGTTTTTCTACCTCGCTTCAGTTGTCCCTTATATTCCTTACACCCTAGATTAGATTCTCATCTCTAGATCCTCTTCTCTGTTTCTCTATATAACACTTCCTGTATCTACCTTTAGCATCAGGAAAGGAAATCTCAGCGCTCCCCTCAGGGCTTCAGAGCTCTGCAGGGCCCAGTTCCCCTCACTCTTTGTGTTCCCTAGCGTCCGGCACGCGACCGCACCCTTAGCGGTCTTAGAGCGAAGTACCTTCAGCCGAAGCCGATACTTGTGCGAAGTTACGCGCAGTGCGGAGGCCTGCACGACCGGCTTCAACACCTCATGCCTCCCCGAACCCTTGGTAGCTCAGGTTGCATAGGGCAGTGTTCCTACATGTAGAGGCAACCTAGCCTGTCATTTCTGGTGGCCAATGTGGGGAGGTAGAAGTGTTCTTTTGTCTGTAGGCCTCAAGAAGTGATTCTCGACTACGATTCCATTTATAATGCCACCACAGGGGCGTTTAGTATGACGTGTACTTCTAAGTCGACTGTCAAGGGTTCTGGTAGAGTGAGTCGGTTAAGACTCAGTTCAGGGATGAATAAGAGTCGAACTAGCTTCTAGAGCTTATCAACCTTAGTCAGAGAAGACGGGGCTCAGGCACAAAGGCGAGCAAGAGACTTAAGCACAAAGGCAAGTCAAAGACGGGTTCGCAAGTACTGATTGTGGTATTACACAAGAAGTCAGAACTGCAGTACAAGCCAGTCCGACTACAACCTATATACTAGTACAAGCCCCAAAGAGACAACAACAGGGCAACATAGTAGGTAAACAGATGGCGCTATGAGGAACACATGAGCGCGACAGGTATCGTATGGTGTCAGAGATAAGACAGGGTCATGAGTCGACTATCAATGACACGCGGTGGTCAGAGGACCAAGTGGCAGCCAATGCATGGCGTATAGTATTCAGTCATGGGTCATCGCAGAACGTATCATAGAAGGCAGCAATCAATGTATAGTAAGGGCGCGATGCCTATCAGTCAAGAGGGGGTCACAAGGGACGTCAGGTGTGAAAGGAAGTCAAGGATAAAGAAGCGAGGCTGTCCATGAAGGCAGACATGTGAGGGGTCTGGATGCAGGGTGACGTCGAGGGGAACGATAACAAGGATAACAAAGATAAAGCTGTCCATGACGTACGAGGTGTGCGGAAGTCGAGACAAGTCGTATGAAGCAGGGGAAAGAGTCGCAAAGATAGGAATCCATGGATAGAGGGACGCGTGGTGTCAACTTCAGGAAAAATGGTAAGAAGTCCCCTTAGCAGTACGTCGCAAGGCAAGAAATTGTAACACCATTCCACAGTGACGTCTGGCCATTCAGTGGCTGCCTACAATCAATACACCCAATACAGAGTGTTTCTAACACCCCCTATCATTTCCCTTCACCCCCCTGTTTTACCCAACTCTCCAGTACAATCCTTTCAGCCAAGTTTCACCACTTTCGGCAATCAGACCCTCAAGCGACCTCATCCCCTTGTTCCAAAAAGTCTAGGCAACTCTCCAGAGATCAGCCGACATACCTCCTACCTCTAGCCGACCTAGTTACGCCCCTTGGTGACCTTTGCAATGCCATTTCAAGACTTGCCATGCCAGGGGGAGCGGAGCGCACCTATTCTGGATATCACCCACCCCCTTTCAATCAAGCGCTACTTTGACCACCTAGAGTTCCTCTTCTTAAAGCACAGCATCTTGGACACTCAAGAGAAGAAGTTGGCAGCAGTCATGTACCCCAGTGAGGCTGAAATAGAAGAACTTTGGAGGACAGCATTCGCATTTAGTGATCCCACCTGTTCATATGAAGACTTCAAGGTGGAGATAATTGAATTGTACCTGGAAGTTGAAGCAGCACAGCCCACACTTGAAGAGCTTGATAAACTGGTTGTGGCTCGTGCACCCAGCCAGATTTGCTCCGAACAGGAACTTGGAGAATACAACCGCAAGTTCATCACAATTTCTCACTTCCTCATCTCCAAGAATCGCCTTGGCTTGGTGTAGCAAGAGCGCTACTTCTTTGCAGGTTTTGAGCCAGTCTTAGCCACGGCTGTTCACTCTAGGCTCAAGCGAATTCTCCCTGACCATCTCCCAGCTGACCCGTACAAGGTAGGAGACATCTATAAAGCCGCACTATACATCCTTAGATGGCAGCGCCATGCGCCTCATGTATAAGCACCGCGGATCCTTTCGCCAGCTTTCCCAACACCTGCGACAGCTCTGCCAACACTGCTACAGCAAGTTCCTGCATTTCCACTCGCTCCACAGTCCCCTTCACCAGCACAGCCCAACCAAGTTGCCACAGTGCATAAACCTGCATGGAAGTGTGTCGCGCCCCTCATATCGGCACTGCGCGATGAGCCAAAAGTCTCCACTACAATCCCAGCGACCTCCATACCAATTCCACTACTGCCACCAGCAGCACACTTGTTCCAACCAGTGCTACAGTTCGGCCAAGCTGACATACCCACTAGCACACCCACAGAACGCTCCATAGTCTCAGCGCAGCTATTCTCATACAAAGCAAAGCCCCCGACTGCACAGAGGACAGAGGCGAAGAACCCAGTTATGAAAGCCCCATTACAGCTCACTTGCGACCTGGAGGAAGAAGAGGCAAGACCAGAGAAGTGTCCTCAAGGCCCAGTCCCAGTTATAGAAGCCCATGGGCCCGCGGAACCATTGGGCATCGCATCAGAAGTCCTTGGCTCACCAAGTGAAGACCCGACCGCACAAACCAGTTTCAGTGGTCCTGAGTACAGCCTTGCTTGGCCGAAGCACCACCCAGCACAGGTACCAGTTATAGAAGCCCATGGGCCCACGGCACCATCGGGCATTGCACCAGAAGTCCTCGGATCACTGAGCGAAGACCTGACCGCACCACCCAGTTTCAGTGGTGCTGAATGCAGCATTGCTCAGCCGAAGCATCATCCAGCTCTGGCATCAGTCATAGATACCCACAGTGATCCTGAGGCCCGCATAGTCCCTGCAAGCATCTCTAATACCACCAACAATCCATCTAGTGTCTCTGACCCCCCCAGCACCTCAGCCCAAGAAGCCCACACGCTTGCAATACCCTCAGAAGTCTCGTTCAGCACTTGCATTACCCGGTGGCTTCTAGTTTTACTAGCAGGCTACACTTCCTTGAGCCTAAGCGTCCATAGTCTGATTAGTACTAATGTGCAAGTCAGTGCCCCCCTCTCCACCTACAGTGACTCCACCTCTAGCATCACCAAAGTCCCTCCCCCTTCCAGTGTCTTCGCTAGCATCCCCCATCCAGCCAGCATTTCCCCTAGTATCAGCGATTCAATTTGCGTCCTCCCCCTCAGCATGCGTTTTAGCGTTTTGGACCCTGAGTGTCCCCAGTTAGCGAATCAAGTTCCCAATACCCCCAAAGCGATCAGGAGTCGGCCACGATGGCCACAAAGTCAGGTTTCTCAGTTAGTATCAGTCCACATGCGTCAGCAAGCTCAGCGTCCACCACAAGCGTCTTCCCACACCCCTCTTCCATATTTTTTGTATTTCATCGGCCGATGCAATGAGCGGCACAGTGCCGAGCCCAGTGATAATCAGCTTGCAACCCAATGCCAAGAAACCGCTTGGAAGTTACTCTTCCACCCATGCAAGCCCCCAGACATCATACAGGCAGCCCCCACCATTTTCGGACATGCGCACATGACTGGGGACAGTCATTTTTTCAGTTGGGAGGAGAATCGGGTCCCAGGCAGCATGAAAGTAATCAGCACACACATTGGTATCGATCAGATTGTCACCCTCAATGCATGCGACACTCTCGGGCAATTGCTTCGGCTCAGGCAGTACCCACCTCTCACTAATCACTTTGCGTTTGACCCAGGAGGACCAGGTTTATTAGTATTCAAACAGAAATACAAGGGCACTCGCAAGCACAAGCCGATAACTTATAAAGACCATGGCCCAGGCTGGAGTCGGTGCAGGCCCCAAGGTACCGCAAGTGGAGGGACAGAGCTCCAGCAACAATGTGTACAGCAGAGAGGACTTGGTTTCACAAGGGGCGACTCCCAGCAGGTTATTACAAGCCCAGGACAGTTTGTGACCACGCCACAATCGCGTGAATGTTTGCGCTTCGCCCGAAGACTAAGGACGGTATTACTCATCGGCATCAGCGCTTACAGGTTCCACGGCATTACGCACAAGGAAGCACAAGGCAAGTTTGATAGGAGTACCTCGGCATAGATGGGAGCGCGAGCACAAGGCCTTAATAACTGTGCCACAAGCACACGGACATCAGCGGCTCGGCCAAAGATCGGTGATGGCCTACAATGCTTGCGACACCATTTACAGGTCCCGCAGCAACGTGCGCAAGAGGCACAAATCTACCTTACCAAGAGCGACATGCAGCATAGAGTAGCGCAAGAGCAAGTGCAGTGGCGACAGTGCCAGCACCATGCAGACATCGGCAGCCTGTATGCGGCCCCAGACAAAGTTTATGTGCCGACAGCAATACATCCAAGACTTGTAGAGGCACGCATGGCAGGAGCAACTCTTCTTTACCACAAGAGCAATGTTGGCGAAGTTCCTCAGGCACATGCATACCAGCCATCACACCTTAATCGTGCAGACTTCGGCAGCTCGGCTAGACAGAGAGAACATTATCACGCACCAGAAAACAAGTTTGCAACATCCGCGACAGCATGCAGGCAGCCAAGGCAACCCAGTTTCATGAAGAACAGCACACACCAAGACACCTCAAGCGCAGGCAAGTTTGCGACCACGCCACAGTCGCGTGGATTCCCCAGCTTCGGCCGAAGGCTAAGGACCATGTCATTCATCGGCAGCAGTACTTACAAGTCACGCGGCATCGTGCACAAGGGAGCAAAGGGCAATGTTGATAGGAGTACCTCAGCGCAGATGGGAGCGCAAGCCCAAGGCCTTAGTAACTGTGCCACAGTCACGCGGACATCGGCGGCTCAGCCGAAGACCGGCGATAATTTACAGTACTTTTGACACCATTTACAACCCCTGCAGCAACGTGTGCAAGAAGCGCAAGTCTACCTTACCAAGAGCGACATGTATCACAGAGTATCACAAGAGCAAGTGCAGTGGCAACAGCACCAGCACTGCGCGGACCTCGACAGCTCAGCTAGGCAGAGAGAAGATTATCACACACTAACAATCACGTTTGCAACTTCCATAACAGCACGCAGGCAACCAACACAACTCGGCTTCACAAGAAGCAGCATTCTTCAAGCTACTTCGAGCATAGACCATTTTACAGCCACACCAACCGCACCACAATCGCGTGGATTATCCAACTTCGGCCGAAGGCTAAGGGCTGTTTTGCATGTTGACGGCAGCGATTACAGATCCCGCAGCAACATGCATGGAGGAACGCGATACAGACTAGTCAGGAGTACTTCAGCCAAGATAAGAGCACAAGTACAAGGCTTCAGAGGTAGTGCCATATGTGTGCGGACCCCTGCGGCTCGGCCAAAGATTGACAAGGGCCGATGATACTTGCAACAACGTTTTCTATTCCCACGGCGACGTGCACAGGACCTGCGGATCAACTTTGGCAAGAGCAGTCAAGAGCGACTTGGCATTGTCACTAGGGTGGCTTCAACATCAGTCCCACAAGCTCACGGATTCTCACAGCACATTCTTAGGCCGACAACAGCTAGAGGCAACAACAACAACAACAAGTACAACAACCACAGCGACTTGCACAGCACATGTAGACCGACCTGGCAGGAGTGATGCAAGCCGAGGAGTCTGGGCAAGTATAAGTACAGTGGCAACTGCACCGGCATCGCGCGGACATCAGCAGTTTATACAAGCGTTTGGATCGGTTCTAGAAGTTGGCAACAGTGTTTCCAGGGCACACGAGTACATGCGCAACAAGAGCAACTTAGCGATAGCCGAAGAACATCCAGGGCGGCACCTTCAAGACTGGCAACACTTGCGCACTGTTGCACCACAATCGCGCGGACTTCGGTGGCTCGGTTAGGTGACAACGACGACCATGCATGCAAGAAAACTCATTTTCAACTTCCACGACACCATGCACGGCAGATCTGACTTGACCCGAAACACCAGCACCATTTGACTGACCCGGATGGATTGCGCTTTCCCCAAGGCTTTCCCAGGCACCAGTCAACCTTGAACCCTTACTGTCCTGTACTTCCTATGGCTTTGCTCCTGTGCGCACTGATGACTGAGGACAGTCAAGATCTCAGTTGGGAGAGGATAATACACCCTATGCATGGCTGGCCAGGTAAAGTGCCCCTTCTGTCACTTTCCTGCACCACTCCAGCAGCCCGGTCCATTCCCACACTTTGGCCAATTCCTGTGCTTTGGCCGACTCTCGGCTCTTTCCCGCGCTTTGGCCGACTCTTGGCTCTTTCCCACGCTTCAGCCACTTCGGCCTATTACAACTATATACCATTTGGTTATCCTCTTTGGTTTTTCTACCTTGCTTCAGTTGTCCCTTATATTCCTTACACCCTAGATTAGATTCTCATCTCTAGATCCTCTTCTCTGTTTCTCTATATAACACTTCCTGTATCTACCTTTAGCATCAGGAAAGGAAATCTCAGTGCTCCCCTCAGGGCTTCAGAGCTCTGCAGGGCCCAGTTCCCCTCACTCTTTGTGTTCCCTAGCGTCCGGCACGCGACCGCACCCTTAGCGGTCTTAGAGCGAAGTACCTTCGGCCGAAGCCGATACTTGTGCGAAGTTACACGCAGTGCGGAGGCCTGCACGACCGGCTTCAACACCTCACGCCTCCCTGAACCCTCGGTAGCTCAGGTTGCATAGGGCAGTGTTCCTATATGTAGAGGCAACCTAGCCCATCATCGTGCTATGTTGCCGAACATTGTGTGCGAATTCCATGAATGGGATCAACTCTGCCCAATTGTCCTGCTGGAAATTGCAGAACACTCAAAGGTATTGCTCGAGCTCTTGATTGACTTGCTCAGTCTCGCCATCTGTCTGTGGATGGAACGTGGTGGACATGGTCAACTTGACGTTAAGTTTGCTCCAAACTTCCTGCATTACTTTTGATGCGAACTGAGGTCCTCTATCAGAGATGACTTGTCGGGGGAGTCCGGTTCTTCGCCAGACATTTTCCAGGTACAGTTTTGTGGTTTCATCGGCTGTAATCGTCTTGTTACATGGAGTAACAATGGTGGCTTTGCTGAATCGGTCTACGACAACGAACAGCGAGTCGTAACCGAGGGACACAGGAAGGTCAGTGATAAAGTCCATAGTGATGGTTCTCCAGATGTCGTCTGGGATCAGGTTGGGTTGTACAGGTACTTGGGTCCTAGGCTTGATCTTTGTAGCCTGACATGTGGCACATCCGTCCACATAACTCTTCACAAAGGTGGACATTCCTGGCCACCAGAAGTCTTGAGATATCAGCTCATAGGTTTTCCATCTTCCTGGATGTCCTATAGCGATGTGGTTGTGGTACTTGCGGACAATCTCTCGTCGGAGTTCCTCGTCTTTAGGAACGTAGACTTGTCCTTGAAATAGGATGACTCCATCCTCTAGATTCCACTCTTCCAAACCCTTGGTGAGTGATCGCGGGCCGTTCTTGATAAGGCTTTCCAACGCCATACTGACTTCCTTGTCATATGTCTGCGTGGCTCAAATGCATTGTCGTAAAGTGGTGTCTCCTAACACCTTGAGAGTTGCTCGCTGTAGAGCGTTGATGGTGAAATACTTGGAATCCAGAAGCACACGCTTCTCATCATCATCCACTATCCCCTTTTTATGGTCTGAACGCCTGGACAGCGTGTCCGACTTGTTTTAGATGCCCGGCTTGTGGATGATGACGAACTGGAAATGGGACAGAAACAGCACCCAGTGGGCCTGTCGACAGAAGAGTTTTTGCTTTGTCGTAAAATAAACCAGATTGCCGTGATCCAACCAAATCTCAGTGGTATCACTACGTCCCTCGAGGTAGTGCCGGAAGGCATGGAGTGCATGAATAATAGCCAGGAGTTCTTTATCACAGATCTCGTAGTGACATTCTGCCGGAAGGAGTGACTTTGAAAGGTAGGCAACAGGGTGCCAGCGCTCTAGTGCATCAGGTTGTTCCAGAATAGCCCCGGTCACAAAATCACTGGCGTCAGTGATGAGACGAAAAGGTCGTGAATGGTCAGGAAGGGCTAAGACAGGGGCTGTTGTAAAGGTGCGGATCAGGGTGCGGAAAGCGCTTTCCACCGCAGTACCCCACAAAAACAGGACATCCTTCTTCGTGAGATCGAACAGAGGTCGGGCGACGGTGGAATAATCTTTGATGAACTGTCGATAGAAATTACAGAAGCCCAAAAACGCTTGGACTTGCTTGAGGGTACGTGGGACCAGCCACTTGGTGATACCAGCTACTTTAGCTGGGTCCATGGAAACTTGACCATTGGAAATAATGATTCCAAGATACTCAACAGAGGGTTGTGCAAACATGCACTTCTTGGGTTTTAGGTACAGGTCATGACGTTCAAGCCTTTGCAGGACGTCATGGGTCAGGGTGGTCAGGGAGGCTAGATCTTCCATAAAGATCAGGATGTCATCGAGGTAGACCACAACGTGTCCACCATCGATCAGGGACTCGAAAACTTGGTTCATGAACGTTTGAAACGTTGCTGGGGCGTTGCAGAGACCGAAGGTCATTATGGTCGGTTTGAAGAGACCTAGGGAGGTCTTGAAGGCGGCCTTATACTCGTTGCCTTCCCGGATTCGGATGTTGTTGTATCCCCATCGGATATCCAACATGGTAAAATAATGCGCGCTGTGAAGTTTGTTGATTAACTCT
Organism: Lactarius psammicola; assembly: GCA_025769895.1. Lineage (NCBI taxonomy): Eukaryota > Fungi > Basidiomycota > Agaricomycetes > Russulales > Russulaceae > Lactarius > Lactarius psammicola. Next base: position 5,447 of record WTXK01000362.1, on the reverse strand, counting down.
GGGATCAGGGGAAGCGGCGCCGCGTTCTTGACTGTGATGTCATTCAGAGTGCAGTAGTCTTGTACCGGGCGGAGTTTTCCGTCTTTCTTGTTGACGAAAAAGAAAGGGCTGGCCATGGGGGACTTGGAAGCGCAAATGTATCCTTTGCGCAAATGTTCAGAGATGTACTCCTTGAGTGCATCGGCCTCTTTAGGCGTCAGGCGATAGATGGAGCAGTTCTTCATACTGGCTCCAGGTTTCAGATCGATGGCATGGTCCCATGGTTGGTGCGCAGGCAGGCGATGAGAGGCCTCCTCGCTGAACACTCTTGTGTATCATTGGAAATGACTCGGAATGTGATCGGTGGAAGGTTTAGGGGCAGTCTTTGCTGCTAATTTGGTACTGGTTGTGATCTTGGCTCGAATAGCAAGGTGGTCGTACTTGTTCCAACTGTGACTCCACAGGAACGGCTCAATAGCCTCTTGAAAGAATGCTCATTCAATAGGAAGGTTGTTTTCATCAGGTCTTGGAAGTAAAGCTACATCGGCTTGCTCGGGTTCCGATTCTACCTCTAGAATGTTGATCGTAGTGTTGCGCATCTGGCGTACTCGGGATGAAATGACTACAGGCTTTGTAGACAGGGTGCAGGTCTCGGGACATCGTGTGAAAGCGAGTTTGGGAATCACCCAGTTAATCTTGGGATTATGGGTTCGGAGCCAATCTGTTCCAAGGATTATATTGTGCTCCCCAAGGGTGGTGACATAGAGTTCAACCAATTCGTCGTGATAAGCGTCTTCCGCTGTTCTGATCCTTAACTTCTGGATCATGGTATGCTTGACAGAGCCCGTCTTGTTGGGTGACCCATCCACGTTTCTAACTGGAAGGGGTTTCACTAAAGTTCATAAGGTTAGTCCGTTTGCACGCGCAAACCCATCATTCATAATGATGCCCTCTGCGCCGCTATCAAGCAAGGTGCGGGCACTGATTTCTCTCCCAGTAAGTTTCCCAGCTAGTGTCACCCTGAGAACAATAGAAGGCGCTCGTCTATTTCATATTGTCTTGACTGGTACAGGCTCGGCTCTGAGCGTCTCTAGTAGGGAAAGGCCACATACAACGCCACTGGTCTTTAAACTTCCAACTGACAGTGCTACAGTGGAAGGTGCTAAAAATCCTCATCTTCAGCTGCTAGACGCGAACTCTCGTCCGCTGGAAATATCTCTCAATATAAGGCACCAATCTGTGCTGGATGATCATTGGGGGCTTCCTCTTGATCTGGATCCTCAACAAAAGCACCACATGCTTTGATATTACGGCCTCCTTGGGCTTTGATTGCTTGCGTCTTTGCAAAGCATTCCTTAAGAATGTGGCCTGGCTTGCCACAATACAGACACAGGTTGTTTTTAAAACTGGTGGTCACGTTCTTCTTTGGTGAGCCTTCCTTTAGCTCGGTCAGGGGGTCGGGATGAAGAAGTGTTGACATTAACGCTGTCATCTTCAGTTAGGACCGCTCGTCCTGAAGCAGGTTGCCTATTACTTGAGGCATGTGGGGCGTTGGAAATGGCTTTGGTCGCAAACATGCGATATACGTGGTCGAACTCTCGTGCTTTGTCCACGAGATCATTAAGAGTTGCAGGAAGAGGGGATATGCCTAAGAGCTTGGCATGAAGGGCCATAGGGATGACCTGTCGAAAGGCATACATCTTGGTCTTGTCGTTTGCGCCACTTCTTGTGGCATGCGTAGACCATTCTTGATACCATTCATTAAATGGTCGGGTACCCATCTTTAGGGTATACATCAGGTTGGTGGCTTCCATAGCCGTATGCGCTGGAATAAAATGCTTGTTGAAATCAATTTTGAAAGTGTTCCAGGTTCCAAAATTGATAGGAGTTGCATTGAGAGCAGCCTTCTGCTTGTCTTGTGCCCACTCCCCCGCGGGAGTGCCAACCTTGAAATAGGTGAGGGCCGTGGAAATCTTCTTACTGTCGGTGTCAAAGATGGCGGTATTCAGGTGGAAATAATTTTCCAAATTATTCCAAAACACTTCTGTGTTGCCAGGTTTCCCATCAAAGGGTTCAGGTGCTGCACCAAGAATTTTTGTTGGTGGATTTGCAGCCATGACGTTTACTGCTTGGATCGGTGGAGGTACTAGAAGTATGGGAGGTGCTTGGATTGGTGGAGGTACTGTAACTTGAACAGTAACGGCAGGGGGTGAAGGAGTGTCTGGGGGTACTGTAGCTTGTACAGTAGTAGGGGGTGAAGGAAGTCTCGGAGGGGAATTAGCCACAGGCGCTAGGAAGCGACTTGGTCCAGGGGTACTTGGAGATGCTTGAGGAGTAGCAGGTCATGAAGTGATTTAAGCTAGGAGCTCTGTAAGGACAGAGGTGGTGCTGTCAAGGATTTGGGAAACCTCGGCTTCTTCACTGGTCTGGTCTGGGGCAGTGCTTGAGGGGGACGCAGGAGCAGAAGAATCTTCAGAAAGACTTTCTTCTGGGTTAAGGAAATGGACGTCTTTATTGTTATTGTACTTCCAACAATGGAGAGTGAGGGACCAGTGAACGTTCTTTCCACGGTAACTTCCGTAGAGGGTCCTCCAATTGAGGTTCTGGATTTGTTTGATCTGGGGATAGACTTCCTCGAAGTCGTCAAGGTTCAGGTGTCGTTGGATTGCTACTATGGTCCAGGGAAATTGACCGTTGGGGCTTGTAACTTCTAGGTCGCTCCAGGTGGCGTGGATGAGGTGATCGTTTGGGGAATAAAATGGATTATTGAAATAACCGGGAGTGTTCCTTTTTTCTTCTTCAGTGAGTTCTTCCTGCTGCATTCACTTCTGAGTGAGGAAGTCAGGTAATGGTCCAACCGTTTTGATTCCACTCGTAGAAGATTTGATACGCTGGTTCCAATATAGCTTTGTCAGGGCGGCCGTGTCTTTTCTGGTGGCGGATCCAATGATACTCTTCAAAGATTCCGTACTGTGAAAGGGTGGTCTTGGTCTTCCACAGGAAATTCTCGAAATTCAGGGGTGACATGGTGACGTCTCTTGCTAACTCTAGCGGTAGTGCGAGCACGAGTATTTCCTGTGTATGAGCTTGTTTCTGAATAAAACAGTGATTCTTGAAGACGTCAAGTTCATGGGGGTTTCTTGTAGGGAGGTGCTCAGAGATGTAGATGGTCTTAGGAAGGTGACAGAACAGATGGGGCTGAGTCTGGAGTCGTTGAGCTTCTTCACTGCTTGTGGAATGTTGCCTCGCAACAGGGGATAGTTGGATACTTGGGTAGACGGGTTCGCTGGGTCCTGCTTGGTTTATTCTTAAAACAGCTGGGGCCCGTTCCTGTCGAATAGGTCTTTCGAAGAAGGTTCCTGGGGGATGCTAAGGGAGGGTTTTCTACTGTGAAGCGCTGGTGATGCCTTCTTGAAGTAGAGGATGCCAGGTTGATAGCCCAATTTGTAATGGGTTCCAGGGTCGTATTTTACACTCGTAAAATGCTCGGATTTTCATGCAAAGTTGTGACTTAACACTTTTTGTCAAAAGTAGGTCCCAACAAAATATCTAAAAGTTCTCTACGCTTCCCTCGAAGGTAGGTAATTTAGTCCAGGTGCCCAAAGGGTTACGTTAGGGGGAGTTGGGGGGGTATCTGGTCTATAACCGCAGGTACACACTTCTTGTCTGCACCAACAAGGTCCTTGATAAGTGTTTTCCCAACTGTCAGTTACAGCAGTGGTGGAGGAATTAATGGAGCTCGAGGGGAGAGGACCATATTTGTCTGTAATACGGGATAGAAGACTTGGGGGGTCGGGATGACAGAGGCGATCAGTGGCGAGTTCTAACCACTCTGGGGAATTTGGGTGTTTAGGAGGGTCATGGTAAACTTGGGGATTAATGAGGCAGTGGTCCGGATTAGACAAAGTAGTGTCCCAGACGTTAGTTTCCCAGGAGTATGTAAGTTCTTCTCCTTTGGTGATGACTAGTCGGTCTGGAAGTCCTTCCTCTACTTTGACTTGGAGTTCGTGGAACGATATACGAATCCCTTCATAATCGAGTCGGAAATGGTCCAGGTAACGGATCTTGGTTCCGCTAATAATAAGCCTAATAAGAAGCTCCTTCTTTTGGGGAATCTCATAGAACCAAAGATAATCACTCTTGCTCCACAAGAGTAGTTGGTTAACAGGGTGATTAGTGAGAGTGGTGGCGTCTGTCAAGTGCCAGTACAGGAGTTGGGCTAGGGAGCCATCAACAATGTCCTCGAGATTATTGACAATTTCTTTGTAAGTTTCTGGGCCAATATCTTCTGCCCAGACCAAGGAAAACAAGAGGGAGTTGACCACAAAAGGGCAATCGGCCCAACAGTCAACTTGGCGATAAGAGGAAGTGTTGGTAAGGGACTCAGGAGGGAAAAGGCACTCTAGCTGCCTTAGTCTGTGAGAATTGAAGTTTGCTCGGGCTTCTCTAAGCCGTTGCTCTTCCATTAGAAGGAAGGGAGTCGCAAGGGTGGAGTTTGACACTTAAAACCGCTCAGTTTTACAGTTCAAGACCAGGAAAAAACAACTTACTTTAGGTTGTTTTGATGCTTCTGAACCACTCAGTTCAGACTCGAAAAGGAAATCTATAACCACTTTACTCAAAGTGGCTGGGAGTCCGGGTACGAAGGAATATAGTCAAAGGGGTCGGTGGGAATGCGGGGAGTAAAAACATAAGCAAGAAGACAGGGGGGCCGAAGTAATAAAGTCCTCGAAAACGTAACCTTGATTTACTGCAAAAATTCGGCCGTCTGAGCTGAAACGCAAATGTCCGTAAGATGTGCACACACATCCATCAAAAAAGTCCTGAACCTCCAACGTTACCAAAGTATCAGTATACCCTGCTCTAATAGGGTTACCGAGAGGGGCAAACACGTCCCTTATTCCTTCCCTAAAGTTATACCTTATTGACCCGAGGGGAAGGCCTGTTCCAGGGGCATCTAGTACAGCCTTGGAACACACGTAAAGACGTGGGAACTTGGGATGGGTGGCGGGGTCGATAGTGCGGGGGAGAATGTAATACAGATGAGGGGGGGGAATCCGGAAGGGGGTAACGGAGGGAAATACGCGGGCTTCATGTAGGAGGGTGTCAGCAAGGGGAATCTTCCTCAAAGTCTCTTTAAGGTGGAACGGGAGAGGCCTCCAAGCTTCTCCTTGAGGGGTGGTGACGGTGATGAACTGATGGGGGTGTTCCCCAATGGACGTGGCACAAGGAGGGGGCTGGAAATGCGGGAAAATCAAGGGGGGGTGGCAGTTCTCCTGATTGGAGACGGAACGGGGGAGACGGGATCTAACTTGGCAACGCGCTCATAGTTGATTGGGGAATCAGGGGTGGCTACGCGGGAGACGACAGGGACTGGGGATGGGACCCGCAGGTGTCATGAACTAGTATGCCGCGTTTATGACTTAGTTATACCAACGTACTATCAATAGTACTTGTCACACTCAAAG
>WTXK01000361.1:0-47733 GCA_025769895.1 Lactarius psammicola | reverse complement strand
TACAAGCTAGGTAGTACGTGTCTTATATACAAGTACATGATGTTTGGTTAGACCAAACATATGGCACGATCCTAGGATACGGGTCCTAGTGAGCTTATCGTACTATGAGTCATATCAAAAGTACTAGTAGTTTCCGCGGAGTCACGCAGGACTCTGACGTCGTCAGCGGATTCTAAAAGTCGTAAAACCTACCAATGGTATGATCATGGGGTAGATGCGAGATAAGGGCCGAGACTGGAATCTGATCGGATCCTAACCGTATACGAGTCACAAGGTCATCAAGAAAATGGAAGCAGTCAAAGGAAATGGTCAAGTGATAGAGAAAGCGATAAGGGAAAGCGATAGTAGTTCGTAACACATACCTTAGCTTTAGCAACTTGTATTCTTTCCACCAATTGAGTCCCTTGCCTAGTGCTCCTCACCTAGTGCTCTGTCATCATCCATCTTTGGTGCGATTAGTTAGGAAGATTGCCAAGCAGCCCCACAGACAAGCGGAACCTTGGATCGTTCACGCCAGTTTTGAGCAAGTCAAAGCCAAATACTTAGGAACGAAGGATCACTTGAACATGATTGGAGTCACGTGGTCGGTGAACCCCAGTGCAGCGTTAAGTCAACGCAATACGGACGTGGAACCGTAACAAGTATCCTCAGAAAGGAATCCCTCTAAGATCGTAAGACTGAAGAATGTGATTCAAGAAGAAGTCGAGTCTACTGTACAAGCTAAGTAGAGAGCAACTTATATACTAGTACAGCACCAAAGAGTCACAAACAGATGGTGCGATCCTAGGATCCGGGTCCTAGGAATGAGTCATTGTATAGTACATGTGATAATAGGAAAAGAACACCATAGAAGGCCATAGAACAAGTTATCAGTAAGCAGATCAGAGCCATGTGATAATCAAGATAAGAAGTCCGGCACTTGTATGTATATGGGATAGAATGAGTCAAACAGAATGTGTAAGTAAAGAAAAGTGTCTGGAATCGTAACAGAGTGCTTGTTTCCGCCTTTCTTCCATAAAAGTGCTTCATCCATTTCTTGGTTTCTCCATTGCGCAAGTGGTTGTCCTGAATGTGCATCTTCAGTTCAGCAAGTGAAGTGAGGGTTTAGTTTCCTAGACAATTTCTGAGTTTTGTAAGGGTGTTGCTGAAAACGCTGAACAACCACTCGCATGAGGCAGAATTGGAACATATAGATAGGATGTGATTTGCGAGTTTGAAGAGTGGTGGTGGGACACCACCAGTGAGGGATCTAGCTCCATTGTACACTGCAAGAGGATCTGGGGACTCCCCATTGCCCCTTGTCTAGCTATCAAGGTTAAAGGCATAATCCGCCATGTGTGTGCATGTGCCAGTCCCGTCAAAGTAGTTGTTGACATTTGCAAACAGATTGTGAATATTTTTGTCCAACTCGTTGGTGGTCTTGGTGGCAGAGAAGAAGCGCTTATATAAACGCTTCAGCAGCACAAAAACACCAGCTCGTGATAAGAAAGGAGCTTGAGAGGAAAATGTGGTTGCCTTCACAAACAGATTTAAAATGATGGCTGCAACAAAGATGTCCTGGTCCACTTTAGCCCACCGCTTCTCGATGCTGTCAATGATGGCTGTACATCCGATGGTGTTAGTGGGGTCCTTCATCTTAATGTCTTGATAATAGATGTAAAGTGAGCCAAACGTGAGTAATATCTGGTCCAAACTGTTACGATTCCGGACACTTTCTTTGCTTACACACTTACTCTGACTCATCTCCATCCATATTCGTACAAGTGCCGGACTTACATTATACTGATTACACGTATGACTCATTGCTGACTGATGACTTGTTCTATGGCCTTCTATGGCGTTCTTTTCCTAGTATCACATGTTACTGTACGATGACCCATTCCTAGGACCTGGATCCTAGGATCGCACCATCTGTTTGTGACTCTTTGGTGCTGTACTAGTATATAAGTCGCTCTCTACTTAGCTTGTACAGTAGACTCGACTTCTTCTTGAATCACATCATACTTCAGTCTCACAGACTCTAGAAGGATTCCTTTCTGAGGATACTTTTAGCTGAACGAGCGGGCCTTCGTCTTTTGCCTCGCCTCTGTTATTCAGAAGGACCTTCGAGTCACTTCCTCTCACTCTTGTTGAGCTCTGCTCCAAGTAGTTTCACCGAACTTAGTCCTTGACCGGGCTATCGACCTCTATCGAACTTGGCTTAGTTGCACGTCGCACGATCGCCCGTGTGAGCGTAACACAAACGACAGAATGCCACTTGGGCCACATTTGTGGCTCTTGCAAGAGGTTTGAGGTGTGTCTTAAGACTGTATCAAAAATAAGTTAGACTTAACTGCCATTCTCAAGTTAAATAAGACCACACCAAGCTAATGACTGCCAGAAACTGGGGTCCTCAATGATTGATGTCATTTGATGTGCCTTTTTTTTGTTTGCTGCCATCATGCCTGAAGGAGTGAAGATTTTTTGATCAGGGAGAGCCATTGCGTTGTGATTAACAAGGGCCCGAATAGGATGCTGAAGCTCAAGTAGACGACTGAAAGCAAGATAATGTGCCATCCACCTTGTCAAGACTGCACAGATCACAGTAAGTGGCGACTTTCCACTTGCTACCTGAACTTCCTGAAGGTGGGCAAGGACATAAGTCTTGCTGCATAGCCAGGTGATAAGTTCCAAGGCCATCTTGCTGTATTTCATGAATATTGTCTCGGCCTTGAAATAATCCCCCATGATGAGGTTCACCTTTGAAACACTGTACTGTCAGCCTAGTGTAATTGGGAATATAAAAGAAAATGAGTCAAACCTGGTGTGCAAAACAGTCAGGGCACACAAGATGTGGAAAATGTTTGAGTAGCAGCTTTCTCGCCTTTCAAGATTCACCAGATGCATCCATTGTGAATGCGACAACAGTAACCTTCCATTCCAAGTAAAGATGCTCAAGTACTTCTATCATCAACCTGTATAGGTTGTCGGCAGTCTTTCTTTCGTTAGATGCATCATGAACATTCACTGTGTGGACCTAATTCTAGTCAGATATGGTGTGCTCATCATGATATAGACAGTGTCATACCTCCTTTCCGACCATGACCATGAATGTGATGTAGTGATGGAAATTCTCACCCGTCCAGCCATCACATGAGGCAGTTGCATTCTTTCCACTAGCTCATTGCTTTGCTTTCAGCTGAAAGGCACCAAGCGTCTGAGGCAGAAGATGATGTGTAAGGACTTTTTGACTTGGTGACTTGGCTTGTGGCAGAAAATTGGTGCAAAAATTTAGCCACTCTGGGTTTTCTACCCATGAGAGTGGCAATCCTGCCGATGCAGTGAGGTGTGTGACTTGTTCTTCAAATTGCGTCTGACACATATCTGACCATGACAAGTCAAGGGGTACCTGAGAAGTAAGGGATGCGATGCAACTTGTGCTGTGTTGAGATCAAGTCCAAGATGGTGGGGCACTTGAGCACATGGATATGGAATCAATGGGAGTGAGACTAGATGATGAAGTGAAGACATTGAAGACAACGGAGCCCTCTTGCTCATAACCTGGATAAGAACATGGCCCTGATACTGTGAGTGAATATGAGGACTGAAAGACGTCAGATGACATTTGGAGTGCGGGTAGATGAGGGCTTGGATATGGTGACACAGAGCGCCGGTGAGATGATGAGGCATCAGTGTCTTCCATGTTCCCTATGACGCAAAGGGACCACCTGCCAGGAGGTGACTGTGACCATAACCCATCTTTGTGTGCTTGTGCTCTTTCATGCACATCCATTGGCTGACAGACACAGCCTATAAGGTGGTTGACCAGCCCATCTGTATGTGCTGCTATCCACTCACGGCCAATGACATTTTGCCTGATTGAAAATACTAGTTAAAAGTAATTAAGTTGTGATGAAATCTGGATATGATATAGTTACACACGCTCTAGTTCAATCATATCTGTTGTTTAAACAACATCCCTAGTACCAGCTTCAACTTCAACTTTGTCTTGATCAAGGTAGGCATTGATGCGATGGGCTAAACACAGTTTGCAGAATACTTTTGCTTTGTTGTGGGTCACTCCTGTTCCAGAATATGCTTCAGGTGCTTTCTGTGCAAGCTTTGGGTGATCTTTGAAGAAGCTGTGCATCCAAGAGCAATTAGATGCAGGTGGCTGGCTAGTATTCATAGTGAGGGCGGGTACAGATGTGATGTAGAAATGATAATCAATTACTAGAACACTTAAGACTCAAGAGAACGCTTGCTTCAACAGTGCTACCACGCGATGAGAAAAGTTACAGTCATTCCACAGTCAAACAAAGTTGCGGTTTTTCCGCATCCAGTCATGTGCTGAAAAAGGAAGGTGCCAAGTACGCATCTTTCCGCTGTCAAAATCTGTCGCACATTCCCGAAGCACTTTTCAATCCCAGAACTGTGTTATTATTAGTCGACAAGAATATATTTACTTTATTTAAAAGACCGCTTTTATTAAACTAATAGACATTACTGTAAAAGCCTTACTAACAAATAAGGAAATATACATTTAACTATTGAAAGAATTTATTATGTTTTATCTATTCTATTGATTATTGTGTTGAGGGAGCCAGGCCGTGTGCATGGGCATTTGCAGCTGCAGAGGCTGCATCTGTCTTTGCACATTTACCTGACTGCTCCCCCCCATTATAAGCATTGGTGAATAGTAATTTGCATTTGACTCTGATAGGTCTGATGTGTTCACTGGTAGTGCTAGGCACAGCAGTGGCAGTACTAGCGTGTTGACGTCGCTTACGCGGAGTCCAAATGCCCATCATTTTTGCCGTTGCCGCCCAGGAATTATGGTTTGAGCTAAGGCGATCCCTATTAGGCAAGGCACCTGATGACACACTTGACTCCAAGATTGACACGTGATGTGGCAACTCCACAGATTGGGGAGTTGTGGCTGCCACCTGAGAAGAGATTGGCGACGATCTTTGAAGATCTTGATAAAAATCGATCAATGGAGGTGTCATGGACCGTCAAGCTTAGGTTATGACTCAAGAGTTAAGGCCGGTCTGGACCGGACCGGTATTATGTAATCAACTTCCTAATTAGGAAATCCGAGGTCGGAGTTTGAAATTATACTCCGAGGGTCATGTGATCTGTCACGTGACTAGTTCCTTGTAGAAGGTTCTATAACCTTCTACAGACTTCTACCAGTTTCCACAGAAGAACTGTGGAAAAGGTCACCAGGTCTCAGAGAGATTACTGCCATTGGATGGTATTTATAGAGCTTCCACAAGCTTCCAGGATATTCCCAAAGAGACTATTGCCATTGGATGGTATTTATAAAGCTTCTACGAGTTTCCAGAGTATTCCATTATGTAAACACCATGTAGCCAGGTATATAAGCTAAAGCAATACAACAGACAGTCCCTCAGACTGTCCACTTGTGAACTCCCACTTGCAAGCCCCTCAGTCTTCTGCACAGCTTACCACCATAGGTCTGCTCCGCCTCCTTGCCCTCTTGCTTGTGTTCAAAGTGTAAAAACTAGGAACCCTCAGTCATAGAGGTAAGGAAACGACTATATTATAATACCTAGGAACCCTCAGTCATAGAGGTAAGGAAATGACTGAGGGTCGTATGTTTGTATACCAGTACACGTTTATAGTATGGGTCACGTGTAGTAATAGTCATGTGTCGTAAATGTCCCGTGACCTTACTCCGACACTCCTCCTCGACACAGACGTGGTAGCGTGACGAATATCAGAAATAAGGATAACCAAATCAGAAATAAGGATAACCAATAAGCATAACCAAAAAGCGTGACAAACATCGGAATGAGGATAATCAAAAAGTGTGAGGTATAAGTCAAGAAAATGGAAGGCAAAAAGTGAAAATTCGAAAAGTGAAAAGGAACGTTCATTTCTCCTCCTCACTGAGAGCGTTCATTTGTGGTGTTCGCAGAGAGGCCGAGGTATTCCCGTAGTCACAGGAAGTCCACCTTCCCCAGCGGCTTGGTCAGAATGTCGGCGGTATTGTCCTTAGAGGAGACGCGAGAAACAGTGATTTCGCCGGCTTGGACCTGTTCACGGGTGAAGTGGTATTTGACGCGTACATGCTTGGTATGAGAATGCCAAACATGGTCTTCGGTGAGGCGTGTCGCAGCGTCATTGTCGCAGTAGAGATGAGAGGGTGAAGAGGGAAGGAGGTGCAGACCAGAAAGGAGCTGACGCAGAAATATGGCTTCGTGTGAGGCGTCGTGCAAGGCCATATACTCGGCATAGCAGGACGAGTCGGCAACAGTAGCTTGCTTTCGCGAGCTCCACGAGATCACCCCGGACCCCAAGGAGAAACAGTACCCGCCAATTGATCGACTTGTGTCCACACAGTTGGCGTAGTTGGAGTCGGAGTAGCCCGTGAGGTTGAGATAGTTGCGACCGCCAAGGGTGAGTGACAGCAAGCGAGTGCCCTTGAGATAACGAAGTACGCGGATGGCCGCTGCCCAGTGCTCCGGTTGATAACAGTCAAGAAACGTGGAGAGGCGTCCAACCGCATAGGCGATGTCCGGGCGAGTGGCGACGGCAAGGTACATGAGGCTGCCCACTAGTGATCGGTAGGGTGTGTGCTCCATCCATTCAGAGGTCTCAGCCGGAACTGGACAAGTTTTGTCGGGTTTGCGAAGCTGGAGTTCGGTGACCATGGGAGTGTCGACAGGGTACGCGTCGCTCTGATTGTACTGCTCGACGAGGTGGTCGATTTTGGCGGTCTGAGAGAGGGAGATTGAGCGGTTTGGGCGGTCGCGTGATATTGCGATTCCCAGAGCGAATTTCGGTGGACCAAGTTCAGAGATATCCCACTTGTCCTTGAGCCTGTCGCAGAACCAGAGGTTTTCTTCCGGGGAGGATGCGGCGGATAGGATGTCGTCGACATGGACCACGAAGATGATGGTTCCGGTGGGGGATTCGCGACGGTATACGCACCACTCACATTGGAGGCGTTCGAAACCCCATTGAGTCACAGCGTTGTGAAACGTCTGGTTCCAAATACGACTGGCTTGTTTCATACCGTATATGCTCTTCATGAGCCGCATAACCCAGTCCTCCTTCCCAGGGGCTTCGAAGCCTGGAGGTTGTTCCATATACATGGTCTCCCCTTCCGGCAGGACCCCGTGAAGGAAGGCTGTTTTGATGTCAAATTGCTGAAGATCCCAGTCGAGCGTAGCCGCGATGTGTAGGAGCGATCTGAATGATTCGAGACGTACGGTTGGTGCCGTGGTTTTGTCGTAATCGATGCCCCAGCGCTGAGCGAAGCCTTTTGCGACGTAGCGGACTTTGTAACGTACAACTTTCCCCGTGTCATCGCGCTTCTGCTTGCAGACTAATTTGCCCTTGAGAGGTCGATGTCCGCGTGGAACTTCGGATCTGGGTATGAGAACAAAGACTTTAAGATCTTCGAGACTTTTTAGTTCTTCCCGGCCACCCGCGATCCAAAATTCCCGTTCGGGCGAGGCCAGTGCTTGGGCCCACGTTGGTTCGTCTTCTGATTCTGTTGTGGGTTCGAGAGTGCCATCAGAGAGGGCCGCGAGGACTTCATCTACTGACAGGTTGTCTTCCAAGTACAGGTCAGTATGAAAAAGGTCGTGGGTATCGCGTACGTCAGAGTATTCGGCGAGGAACGCGTGGGTATGATCGGTAAGGGGCTCAGCTTGTGGCTCAGTTGACAGGTGTGCGCGCTCCTCCTGACGGCGTGTCGCGGCAGATCGAGCTTCGGAGATAGCGGCAGCAAGGCGCGATCCGTGGCGCAAGCCGTCGTTTGTCGCAGCGCGTGTCGATCGCACGGGAATTCTAGAGGATCGTCGCGCAGGGATAGGAGGCGGATTGGGTTCGGGAGAAGGTGATAGAGAGGTGAGAGGAGAAAGGGGAGGGAGGGGAGGAAGGTTAGGGGAATCATCGACTGGTGAAAGGGGGGGAGGGGGGGGTGGATCGTCGTTTGAAGTGATGGTGTTATTGTTCGTCGTATTTGTAGTATTAGGAGGTATATTGTTTGATTCGTTTACGGTGTTGTTTGATGCTGCTACGGTAGTATTTGATGTTATCTGGGGAAGTTGAGTAATCGAAGAAGGAACGGGGGAAGTATGTAAGTGACTATCGTGACGTGTAAGATCGGGATCGATAAGGGAAGAGAAAGGGGTTTGTGTTATTTCATCAACGTGCAAAGGCTTAGGGCCAGGAAAATCCCAAGATGGAGAACAAGGAGTGTCTGTAGTATTGAGCATAGTGCCGGGAAGGAAAGGAGAAGGGTCCTGAATCAAGGTGTTCAGTGAAAGATACATGGAAGGAATTGAAAATTCGAGAAGTGGAAGGATCCCACAGGCGGTACGCCTTGGAGTGAGGAGCGTACCCGATTAGGATGCAGGGGGTAGATCGTTGGTAAATTTTCGAAAGCGCCGGCGTGTTCAGAGCGAAAGCACGGCAACCGATTTCCCTCAGATGGGAGAGGGAGGGTTTCCGATCGTACCACAATTCGAAGGGAGTCTTGCCTTTATTGGCGGTAGCGGCGGTCAATGTTGTGAGATAGGCAGCTGTAGCACAGAACTCGTCCCAAAAGGAAGCGGGTGCGTTGCAGGCAATCTGCATGGCGCGAGCCTTTCCCAGGATGGTCCTGTGGAGACGTTCCGCCCTTCCATTTTGTGCCGACGTATAAGGGGCGGTTAGTTGGTGATCGATGCCTTCAGATTCGCACCATTCGCGCATCGATTTAGTAACCAATTCCCCATTGTCGGTGACCAGGCTGCGTAGCTTCTCTTCAGTTTGGTTCGTAACCGCCTTGTGCCATGTTCGGATCGCTGCACAGGCGTCGGATTTAGAGCGTAAAGGGATGCTCCAAACGTAACCCGAGTAATCGTCAATAATGTTCATTGAATAAACGTTTCCGGAACGAGACGTAATGGCCATTGGCCCACACAAGTCCACATACACTTTCTCTAATTTCCTCCCGGCTTTACGTCCCTCCCGTGTCTTCGGTACTGGCGAGCGTGACTGCTTGCCGAGTGTGCAGTGATCACATTTGGGCAGAAGGGAGGATAAGTCGATAGGACATACCTTCGGAGGCCCCTCCTTTTGCCATTTCAATTATGGTCCGGGTGTTGCAGTGGCCAAGTCGACGATGCCACGTTTCGATATCTGGCACCCTGGTATACAGAGCGGTATGGGAGTTTGAGGGCTTTTTGCGTGAGACGCTTGGTGTCTGGGTAACGAGGGTGTACAGGCGTTTGGTGGGAGAAAGGCTGCCGCGAATGAGTATGGTATTGCTTTTGTTGGTTACCCAACAAGTTTTGGAGTCGAAGTGGGTGGTGTAGTCCCCACTTTTGTTGAGCGCGAGAATGGAGATGAGCCGCACAGAAGACTCGGGAATGTAAAGAACGTTCGTGAGTCGCAGTGTGTGCCCACTCGCGATGCGGAGTTCGACTTCGCCGACTCCTGTGGCGTAGACGGCGGAGCCTGCTAGCCCTTTGACCGGATGGCGAGGGATAGACTTGAGCGTTTTGAAATCGGAAGCTTCGGGGGAGATATGGCAGGTAGCGCCCGTGTCTAGGATAAAGGGGAGTTCAGCGCGAGTCATGCTGCAGCGGCCGGTGGAATAAGCGACTGTGCCTTCCATCGGAACTGGCTGCCTGTTTTCAGTCCAGTTGAGGGAGGCGCTGGCATCTTCGGTCGTTGCAAGCATTGCGAAATACTCCTCCTGGTCGTAGTCAGGCATGGTGATGGCAGCCAGGGCAGTGCTGTCGCTGGCCTGCGGCGTGGGAGTGGTACTGTCGGAGACCAGCATGTAGCACTTGCCGTTGACGGTCAAAGTGTTGCTGTGTTTCGCTGGCTCAGATGGCGGCGGCGGCGGCGGCGGCTGGGGAGCGTTGTTGTTGTTGGTTTGAGATGTGTTGTTTCGATTTCCGCGTGGTCTGTTTGCCGCCGCGGTTCTTTGTGCAGTTTTTGCTTCCTCGATGGACTTGCCAGCCATTGCCCCCCCTGGAGCAATACAGAATTCGGTGCGGTGGTTGTTGCGCTTACAATGGGCGCAGACCGGTCGTGGTTTGTTCGTGGTAGCGGCAAGTGCAGTCTCAGGCGAACCCGTGGTGAGCGGGATGCCTAAATTCTCACGGCGTTGAAGTAGTTGTTCTTCGCGGATAACACGCTCTTTGACGTCGGTGGAGGTAATGGATGTGCTGGATTGAAGCATCTCATTTACGGCAGACTGGAGGTGGGGGAGAGGATCGAGACAGTTGATATAGAGAAGTATCTTGAGTTTGTCGTCGTCGATCTTGCCCATTTTTGTGAATCTGTTATGAAGGCGGTCTATGTCGTTCAGGGTGCGGCTGAGACTGAGCGAGGGGAGTGAGGGAAACGCGGGCGTCGAGGGCCTTTTTCATGAGGTGGATTTGCGCGTGAGGTCCTAAATTCTCGTGGCTTTTACGGAGGGCTTCGTAGACGTCATGTGCGATGGAAAATTTACTAGCGATGCCGTATTCGACGTTGGAAACATGTTCGAGAATGAAGGCACGAAGCGCCCTATCGGAAGCTTTCCAGTTGAGGGCCGATCTGGGGTAAAGTGCCGGATCGGGACAAGAGAAAGAGCCGTCTAGGTAATAGGAGAAAAGGCGCTGATCCACAACAAGAGTTAGACGCCGGTCCCATTCTTCCCAATTGGACTTCGAACGATCGAGTATGAGGTCAGGGGGCCAAGCGGGGTCAGACGCAAAGGCCTTTTCATTGACGATGAGCTCGGATTCACCGCCGGTCCCGCCAGGCCCGGGAGGTGCACCACCAGATGCGGGAGGTGCACCACCAGATGCCCCCGAAGGGGTAGCGCCAGGACCAGTACCAGAGCTTCCAGCAGGGGGAGCAGTTGAGGGGGGGGGACCGCCAGAGGACATAATGAGAATTCAAGTGAGAGCGTCGAGAGAGAGCGTTGAGAGTACGCGCACAGAGAATGAGTCGAAGTGAAGACGAGGGGACGCTAGATTAAAGGCCCATAACCTGTAAAAACTAGGAACCCTCAGTCATAGAGGTAAGGAAACGACTGAGGGTCGTATGTTTGTATACCAGTACGCGTTTATAGTATGGGTCACGTGTAGTAATAGTCATGTGTCGTAAATGTCCCGTGACCTTACTCCGACACAAAGTCATCCTCATCTTCCTCCATCTTGTTCTCTTTTTTGCCCCTTATATCTGTCGTCTTCCTAAGTGTTTCAAGTTCGTCTTGACTTACTGAGAGTAAGTCACCACAGGAGGGATAAAGGGGTACCAGATCTTCACAGCACAAAGGTGCTTGCAAAGTTAAACCCTTGGGAAGTCTAGGTAAGTGCAGATCTGCCTCTGGATGTCCACAAGATAATGCTTGTCCAGATTAGATTGCGATGCCACATGAAATTGTGCGTCATCGACACATCTAATCGAGTCAAGCGAAATGGTCCAAGCACTTGCCACAACTGCATTTTGATGCTTCTCGGCAAGGTCTAGACCTTTAAAGCTGATCTGTTGGGCGCGATCCCGGGCCTTATAATGTTCCGGCAACATATTTCGACTTAGAATGCAGATCAAATGATCAATCTGCCAGTTGCACTTGCCATCAAGCCAGATGGATTTTAGCACATGGTGATATCTATATCGTGATCAGATTATGATTATCATCGGACCAAATGAATCAACTTGCCCCTCAAGCAGCATATTTGTGTTGCTTTCCTCATAGATAGATCGTGATCTCCAGGTTATTCCAGACCACATATGGACCATAGAAATCCATTGTGTTGAAAAATAATCAACAAAGCTTTGAGGGAAACTTGGATTGCTTGAGATCTTGTCTAAGATCAGATTAAACTCGGCCAGATCTGGAGTGTTGACCATTTTTTTGACTAAGGCCCACAAATCTGGAAATTGATCAGTCCAGAAATGCGATTGGATCGCATGCAGCATGTGCCAAGTGCACAGGAGGACTTGACTTTGAGGATATGTAGCCTCAAGCACAGCGATCTGGGCTTGATCGCAATCTGTCATCACATATGCGGGCCGGACATCTGGATTCCAGGACTTCACTAAGCGAAGAAAATAGGCGATTGTTTCATGTTTTGAATTGGATGACAGCATCCAGGCAACTGGCACCCCTGACAAGCGGAGATCAGATGTGATTGCTCGGCAAATCCAATCATTTACTTACCGTGTCCCCAATGGTCCCTTACCATAATAGTAAACAGGGGCATCCCTGAATAACAAGTTGTGTTGTGAGTCGCATCAATACAGATTAACACGTTTCCAAGTCTTTGAAACATGTCAGATTGAAATTTGGTCTGGAGAACCAGACAGAATACATCCTCCAAAAGGCCCGATCCTAGGGGAGATGGATCTAGCTTATCTTTGCAGAATGTATTAGCCCCCTCTTGCCTGAGAATATCCAGCCATACTCAGATGGAGACTTCATCTTTTGGATGAAGACGAATCTTCTCCCGATCAAGCGCCCTGGAAATGCGGTTAATATCCCTTATTTGAATATATTTGTTGTGATCGGTGTCAGTTACCGTGCTGCGAATTGAGCGGAGCTGTCATAAATTAGCCAATGTCATATGCAAAGCAGAATTACATACGACTGTTCTGGGCCCCACCCCCTGCTGCAGCAATTCTCTTGCTTTCCCCTTCGCATTAGCAGAGACCCTGGTGTAGATTAGATTCGTAATTCCAATCGGGTGGTCATGATCTTCATTGTATTTCCCCAGGAGTGTGTCTCGTCCAGGATAGGCTTTGATGACGACTTGGCAAGGACAGCCAGTCCACTTAGAGCCGAACTTTCGTTCCTGGTCAGGGTTTTTCCACTTGTAATTCTTCTTGCCGCCCATGCCTTCGTGTCCACATTTGTAAACTCGCTTCCAAATATAGTTGATCCCACCATGTGTGTTACACCCTAGCAGGGGCATTGTGTAAAAGGTGGTTCAAGGGTTCAGAGTGTCTATAGAGACACACACTAATAGATGAGCAAAGACGTCTGTTGTCTGCGATGCTACGACTCTAGTAGTGTCTAAGAGGTGTTGTGCACAGTTGTTATGAAACGACAGCGCACGTGACCCCGAGCCCTTGGAAGAAGGGCAACTGGAAGAAGAACCATTCGGTGACGATCAAGTATGGGCAGCAGTACTTGCCCAGGAAGAACAACGTCACGCAGAAGTCATGCGACAACGGGCCAAGTATCATGGCATGTTGCCAAGTACAAACTCACGTGACGAGGAAGAAGTTGAGCGAATGCTGCAAGACACGCAGACAAGGATGGAACGGCTCTCCCTAGAACCGGATGAGCGGCATTTGCCGGGTGAGCGATCAGCTTATGCACGAACAGTGACACCAGAATGATCACGTGACCTTATCAGGAAGGCATGTGACAAGTCTAGAAGTGGCTGGAAGGCCATGGACTATGCCTTATCATAGCGCCTTGGGGCATGATAGGCGAATGCATCATCATTGGACAGGACCCTTATCATTCTTATCTCGCTATCCCCTATCATCGGCATTAGCGGAAGGGCTGTGTACGTATCATTGCATATCACGGACTTACGGTATCGTTATCTCGAGGGGCTGTGCTTATCACGCCTCATGGTCTTTTATCTCGGACTTTACTTATCTTTGTGGTTCCTGGATGACTCATTCCTAGGATCGTTGTATTAGGGTTTGCTGGGTTTAAACCTGCACCCTCTCGTGTATATAAGAGCTAAGGACTTCGCTTTCATACCTTAGCTTTAGCAACTTGTATTCTTGTATTCTTTCGCATTCAATCCAGTCTGTTCCCTAGTGCTCTTCGCCTAGTGGTCTATCATCTATCTTTGGTGCGACAAGTCAGAAAGCCTGCCAAGCAGCCCCACAGACAAGGGGAACCATCGACCGTTTACGCCAGTTTCGAGCAAGTCAAAGCCGAATACTTAGGAACGAAGGATCACTTGAACACGATTGGAGTCACGTGATCGGTGAACCCCAGCGCAGCGTTAAGTCAACGCAATACGGCCGCGAAACCGTAACAACAGTGTACACAACTGACTTAGTGTTAAGACTCCTAGTCCGAAGTGTAAGACACTTCTCTACGCCTGATCTTGGTGGTGAACTAAGTCAAACAGGTGTGGCATTGTTATAGTACAACTGCAAAGACTTCGAAGAAGGGTTGACTCGATTAGAGTTGAGGGAGAGGGTTCACAAGATGAGAGAAGGACAGTTCACACCAAAGATACGAAGGCAAGGTTGCTAGATTGCAAACAAAGCCAAGTCTGGCTTCCTATAGTGTAGAGTACAAGTATTTATAGTGCTCGAGTCACAAAGATGAACACACAAAGGCAGGCATGTGTAAACATCATTATCTGGGGTTTTCTTATCCGAAGCACAAGACAATATGGGGTAAACCACATATAGAACAAGGGGGACACACCAATGGGGCAAGAAGATAACAGAACCAAAACAAAGGTAAGTAGAAACATACATGTGAAAGGACTGAAGCATCCGGATCATAACAATGTGCTGCTTTACCCAATAGTAGTTCAATTGAGTAAAGGCGGCACTGCTCTTGGCCCCACCTCTTGAAATTGGCAAGGGAAGTCCACACATAATTGAATTCACCAGACTCCTGGTCGTAATCGAAGCTCCCACGGTCTGGCCTATCCCCATTTCCAGTGAAGTCGAGAACCACATGCTCTGCCAGAGGAGTTGGCCCGGCAGGTTCCATTGAGCCAAAAGAGGAAATGGATAAGCGAAAAGGAGCCAGAGTTGTCATCACAATAATTACCCAGATAGGGAACTTTGCCTCCCAAATGATTGCTACAGGAAATATAAATAGAGAATAATGTATATTAAAAAACCACTTATATTTGTGGTGTTTGCACTTGTGGGACAGAGAAAACCAGTCCGTGTTTATTAAATATGAAGTTAGTGCTAATATTTAGTGCGCGATAAGTTTTAGTTTGCACGTGCACATGGCCCGGCTCAAAAAAGGATATAATAAATTCTTTCAATAGTTAAATGTATATTTCCTTATTTGTTAGTAAGGCTTTTACAGTAATGTCTATTAGTTTAATAAAAGCGGTCTTTTAAATAAAGTAAATATATTCTTGTCGACTAATAATAACACAGTTCTGGGATTGAAAAGTGCTTCGGGAATGTGCGACAGATTTTGACAGCAGAAAGATGTGTACTTGGCACCTTCCTTTTTCGGT
This sequence comes from Lactarius psammicola, assembly GCA_025769895.1. Lineage (NCBI taxonomy): Eukaryota > Fungi > Basidiomycota > Agaricomycetes > Russulales > Russulaceae > Lactarius > Lactarius psammicola. Next base: position 32,545 of record WTXK01000361.1, on the reverse strand, counting down.
GCGTGACTGGATGTGGAAAAACCACAACTGTCAAACAAAGTTGCGGTTTTTCTGCATCCAGTCACGCACTGAAAAAGGAAGGTGCCAAGTAGGCACGTTTCAAGCTGTCATTCTATTTAAACTCAGATAGTCAGAAAAAGAAAATATGTTTATTAGTCCATAAACAATATTACAGGAAATGCAAAACACGTCATTTGAGTTTTAAGAAAAACATAACATATGTTTTATTAGCTAACTACTTTACATTGATTTTTCTAAGTTGATTTACTGGGCGCGAGGGTGTGGAGAGAGTGCCCGCCCCCTTCGGTTTCGCATGCGGCCCTCGCCCGGGTTGCATCATACCCCACTTGCACATCCTCCTGCCTTTGCAAGAACGTGGGGGAGCACCACCCTCGTGCGCACACCCCTCCGTTCACATGCGGCCTTTCCCTGGGTTGCGCCCCACCCTTTTCCATCCCGCCCCGCCCGCGTGTCCTCCAACCTTTGCGCACATGCGAGGACATGGCGCTGGCAATGAAACCCCGGGCCATTCGCCACTCGGGTTGCACCACCCCTCATTCTGGGTGCCCCCCTTGCGCGCACTGCCCCCCGCCTCTCCTGCGCACACAGCATATGCGCAAAGGGGCGTGTGTTACGTCCCGGCTCTCCGGGTAGCTTGTATCCCCGGACTGGTGACATGTGATATCGGTATGTGACTCACAGAGATAACGGTCTTGATAACCCAGTATTGTACGATAAGCTATGCGGTTGTGATTGGTTTACATTGTATGACTCGGACGGACTCTTACGATAACCATACTGTACGTGATTGGCTACCTACCATTCAAGAGGCGCTTTAAAGCCCTCATGTACATGTATATAAGGTTAGCCAAGCTGCGCCGTAGTCCGCAGCTTGGTCTTCTTGAATTCTATCCTGTCTTCATCCGTCCTATCTCTCTTCATTGGTTTAAGTCTTGCGCTCCTCTCCATAGGAGTCTGCCTTGTCGTCATCCTCCTTGAGTCAGTATTGTCCCACGCTTAGGGCTTACTGTTATACTCCCACGATCACGTGCCGCTAGAGGCCGTCATATCGCTAAGTCGTTCATCAGTTGTGTTGCCTACCATCGCTCAAGTCGAGCCACGTGCCGATAGACACGTAACAGCGTGTGTGGGAGCAGGCGGGGTGGGTTAACCAGGGTGTGGGGGTGGTGCATCACGCATAAGCAATTGGAGGGGGGGAGGGGGGGCGTGTTGTCCCTCTGCACACCACTTTGCACAAAGGGGAGTCGGGGGTGTGTGCGGGGTTGTTATAGCCTGTGCGGAGGGCGTCGGGGATGCGTGCAGGGTTGTCATAGCCCATGCGGAAAGCGTCGGGGGTGCGTGCAGGGTGGTCATAGCCTGTTCAGAGGGGGTCGCGAGTGTGTGACAAGGAGGACGTGGCGCGGCAGCAATGTGAGGGGCAGAGGGTGAGTATGTGGCAGGATTGCGGAAAGGCGGTGGACAGTGCACCTTATGCATCCCCTGTCTGTGTGGGAAGGATGGGGGGAGGGGGGTAGACGGGAAGTGCACGCGCAAACAGGCATCACGAATGATGAGAGGGACGGTAGAGGTGGATAAACCACGTGACATTGTTAGGACTCAGCCCACAAACCTTATTTCGACGCTGCCACATACTCACCCTCCCCCCTCATGTGGTCGCCCCGCCGCATCCTCGTCACATGCTCCCAACCCCCTCCGCATGGGCTATGACCACCCTGCACACACCCCCGACGCTTTCTGCATGGGCTACGACAACCCCGCATGCATCCCCGACGCCCTCCGCATGGGCTACAACAACCCCGCACGCACCCCCAACTCCCCTTCGCACAAAGCGGTGTGCAGAGGGACAACGCGCCCCCCCTCCCCCCCTCCAATCGCTTATGCGGGACGCACCACCCCCGCACCCCAGTTAACCCACCCCGCCTGCTCCCACACATGCCCCTTTGTGCGTATGCTGTGGGCGCAGGAGAGGTGGGGGGCGGTGCACGCAAGGGGGGCACCCGGAATGAGGGGTGGTGCAACCCAAGTGGCGAACGGCCCGGGGTTGCACCACCAGTGCCGTGTCTTCGCATGCGCACAAAGGTTGGAGGATGCGCAGGCAGGGCGGGATGGGGAAGGGTGGGGCGCAACCCAGGGAAAGGCCGCACGTGAACAGAGGGGTGTGTGCACAAGGGTGGTGCTCCCCCACGTTCTTGCAAAGGCAGGAGGATGTGCAAGTGGGGTATGATGCAACCTGGGCGAGGGCTGCACGCAAAACCGAAGGGGGTGGGCACTCTCTCCACACCCTCGCGCCCAGTAAATCAACTTAGAAAAATCAATGTAAAGTAGTTAGCTAATAAAACATATGTTATGTTTTTCTTAAAACTCAAATGACGTGTTTTGCATTTCCTGTAATATTGTTTATGGACTAATAAATGTATTTTCTTTTTCTGACTATCTGAGTTTACAGCGGTTTTCATATCGATAGGCGGGTTCCTCGAAAAAAGTTGAGTAGGCGGGGTGATCGGAGGATGGAGATAACTAGTTATCAAAGATCCGATCGGAAAAAAAAAGGGCTTATTGAATTTTTTTTCTTGATAGATTTGCCTTGTCAACCCGTTATCATTTTTTTCTTTCTCATATCACCTTCATTCCCCCCCCCCGTGTCCATCATGGTCCATCGCCACATATCTCGGGAGCTCAAGGAGAAAGCTTTGGAAATGTCTTGCATGGGATTGACTGATAGCATGATCAGAGAGTATCTGGGGATCAGCGAACGCTCTATGGAGCGACTGAGGCAGACATACTGTCAGACAGGTGAAGTGGTCCGAGTAGGATTCTCTGGCAGGCCACGCATACTAGATGGCCTAGATGCACGGGTATGTTTATTTTCCTCAGTTTACATCTCGTCACTAACAATCTTAGTTCCTTGAGGGCTGCATACAGCGGCAGCCAGACATGTCACTTGAAGAACTGCAGACCCAACTTTGTGAGGTTACTGAGGTCCATGCCTCACCTGCAACCATCTGGAGGACCATGAGGCGACTGGGTTACACAATGAAAATGGTATGTTGTTCTTTACTATAACGAGTTGTATTGAATCTTTTGGGTGATGGACAGATCACACGGCCAGCTATTGAACAAAATGTCGATGATAGAATCGCATACAAGATGCTCATCGGGGAGCATTACCAGCCTCATCAACTCGTTTTCGTCGATGAGAGTCACTTCAACTGGATCACTTTGAGGCGGTGGTGTACTTGGGCTCCATGGGGAGACCATGCACACTGTTGGGATTTTTTTATTCGGGGCACAAGGTAAACACGTCTTACTACCATGTACATGGGCTAACCTCCATAGGTATTCGATCCTCCCTGCTTTGTCGCTCAATGGCATCCTGCACCTCGATGTCTACAATCGCGGCATCACCGGAGAAGACTTCCGCCTATTTGTGGCAGGGCTGCTTGAGTGCATGCAGCCCTGGCCACTCCTTAATTCTGTACTCGTAATGGATAATGCGGCAATCCACAAGGTCAATGGTATCCGCGAGATGATAGAAGAACGTGGCGCGCACCTCATTTATCTTCCAGCATATTCACCAGATCTGAACCCCATCGAGGAGGCGTTCTCCTCCATCAAGGCTTGGCTACGTGCCAATCGCGACTATGTCCTCTGTGAGATTGAGGGAGACCATGCAGACCCATATGCCGTTATATGGGAGGCAGTATATAGTGTCACCCCGGAGGATGCCTATGGGTGGTACCAACACTCTGAATACATCGCGTAGTACAACTGTTGCCACCTTTATTTTTTCAATGTATCTGTGCTCAAACTCATTATTATGTCCAACTTCTAAGCTACTGTGCTTGGGTATCAGTGGCTACAACCGTGTGGCTATGACTAAGACGTCAATCGGAAAAGTCCGTTTCTTCGTCTCGGAGTACCTCAATAGAAGGCAGCTCGTCTTTGTCCTCGTCCTCAACATCAACAATATTATCCTTTACATTCGCACTAGGCTTAGGACTCGACCACACGACAATCACCTCCTGACTCTGCCTTTTCATCACCAACTTTTTCGCGGTCACTTCAGCACGCCGTCCACTGCCACCAGCCACTCCACCCTTTTCCACATCCCTGTGCCCAGGTAGCATCAGCAGCATCAATCGCTCTTCGACACAAGCACGAAGGTGCCTTGCCCTTTCCAAGCCAAGCTTACCAAAGGTTGCCAGTAGCCCCTCGGGTAACCTATACAGGTCGACCACCCCTGAGATGCCAGCCTCGCCCAACTCCCCCTCAAGATCCCCATACTGCAGGTCTGGGTCGGGGTCATCACGGTCCATCAGTTCCAGGAGAAGGCGGACTGTAAGGTCCATGACCTGTGGCGATGACACATCAAAGTGCATGTCGTCACTTGTGCCCTCCGATTTTGATGGGGTACCATGACTAGACGACGGCTGCTGGTTGACTTGGTGAGTCGTCGAACTTAGTGTGTAAGGCACTTCTGTTCCAGGGTGTGGTGAGGCGAAGTTCACCATGACGTGAACCTCAGGCGGTGTCTTTTTTTTTTTTTTTTTTTTTTTTTGGAACCATTATTATTCTGGGGCAGTAACCAAATACAAGGCCAGTCGAGTACGCAACTAAGGACTCATTGAAGGGTAAATAACGTAAGTGGAGGTCGCACCGAAGTAAGAACTTGTAGGTAAAAGGGAAACCCCCTGTCACAGGAGGAAACGTAAGGACAGTTGTTAGGTAGCCACACAACCATAAACAGATAGCATAAACAGATGTGGGAATCGAAAAGTTCCGAGTGAGAGAAAAATTACCCCCAACTAGGTGGGCAGACCGCACTAAGCGGGGTCAGCCATTTTGAGGACGCGCAGTCAACCAGGGTCGAACGGGACGGGGCCCGTCTCCGGCTTCAAGGCAGCACTGGAAATCTGGAGGAAGATTAGCAACCATCAAGTGTCATCAGAATCCCCAAAGAGGTTCTTCAGCGGGATGTTGCGTATGTGAACGTGCCAGTTATCTACAAGTTGACGCTGAGCTCTGCGGACTCGTGGACAATGGTGGATGAGGTGGGGGATCGAACGGAGTTGGGCACCACAAGGACACGCGGCGTGCTCCGGTGTGAGGTCGGGGCGGTGACGTATGGTGTACTCCGATGTGAATGAATGTTGGACAGCAAGTTGAAAAGCCGTACACAACGTTTTGCGGGTAATGTCCAGAAGGGACAGGGGTTTGTAATGGGTAATGGGGGCTGGGTCGTCCCCTGACCTTTCCGGACGGGGTTTGATGGGGATGGCAGTGGTAAAAAGGGGGTGATTACGGCCATCTGGTGGGTGTTGGATGCCATAGTCATAAGCGGAAAAGTCTCGGCCAGATTTTAATCTCCGGCTCTGAATCCATCGCCTAGACCAGGTTTGATAAGTGGTTTGTCTGGCCCTCGCCTTGAAGAAGGCGGCTGACTGAACCCTTTATAGGGAGACCAGGGGTGCCGTAGCACAAACTCCAGCGGCTGCCAGCCAGGACAAGTGGGACTGCATGCGATCCTTCTTCAATGGAGACCACACCACATGGATCGTGGTGTTCCTGGGCACGGAGAAAAAGGAAGTAAGCGTATGGTGAAAACGGAGGAGGTCAAGTTGACTCTTAGACCCCTTGAAGTTTTGTATACGTAATATGGCGCTCATGTCTGTGCAGAGTAAGTAGATGTCCGTGGGTGCGACCCCCAAAGAGTAAGTAAGGGAAATGAACTCAGCCACTTTGCTCAAGGCGAACAGCGAGACATCCCCTGGCGTCACCTGCATCCCCATACTCCATTGCCGTACGATCTGCCTCTCCCCACTAGTCACACATGTTGATAAGTGACCTGTGCGCACTTAGCGGCTCAACGGACTTATGCAGATAATGGACTGCTATAGATTAGATATACAGGACTCATGTAGATTAGATTATCTTTTATGATCATTACAATCTAGGACTTCTTTATCTATGACATCATATGTACAGAACAATCACAAGGACTTGTTATTGTAGTACGTGTTAGCACTTTCCTTTGTTATATCCCTATTGTGATATATTTTTGTTCTTTACATTCCTTGTACTTATTGTCTAAGTACACTCCCTTTGTTTCGCCCACTATTGTGTTAGGGGCTTATTGTACTTCTACTTATTGTATGACGCTTTCCTTGTCCTCTATTGTAGTACAAGGTCTATTGTATCTAAAGTGTATAAGTAGCACATCATGTACGCCCTGATACTACAGTTCTCATCACTGTGTATCAGGTTAGTAGTCTTCCTCTCTAATGAAGACACAGTTCTCATCACTGTGTATCAGACTGCTCTATCAGCTTTACTTGCAAAACACTCTGCTTCCCTGCGCTGCTCACATATCTCACCACAGTCCCCCCTGTCACTGTGAGTATGTGTTTCCTTCACCTATGCTGTTCATCAGGTTATGGGCCCTGCGCCCTCTGTTCCACTTGGCTAGTCCCTGTGTCACTATGGGCACACACTAGGTCAAGGTCTGTCTGGGGCTTAACCAGCCTTGCCCAAGCCTGGGAACCCTCAGGCGTGAGGTGTCCCAGGTGAGGAACCTCCATTACTATACCATGCCCAGTAGTCCTACTTTCACCCCCATTGTGTCCCTCGCCCCTGCGAGCGCGCAAGGTGATTGGGTCTGGTAGCCCTTTAATACATATCTAGGCGTGCATGGCCCACTGGGCTGTGTATTGTGGAGCTTAGCGCCAGCTGTCTCTGGTGCTCCACACTGTGCGCAGAATCTCCTCACCATGGGAGTGTAAAATCTGGTGCAGGCTCTAGGGGGTGTTCGCCTTTGGCGTTCTGCAACCAGATACCTACCTTGAAATGCGTCAAAGGGAAAGGGCACAGTGAAGCCTTTATGGCGATGAGGCAACCAACAGGCCGAGAAGGCTGAGGTAGACAGCCTTGGGCACTGAAAGATCATTCCACTATCCCCTCTGGTGCGCTCTAGTTGAGTCGTGTCTTAGACACATCCTGGCAGGCAGCCGGCTCCTAGTATGCGAAGAGGCTTCCATCCTGGGCCTAGCCCTTGTAACACTGGCATGTTCATGGAGGCAGGACGCTTTGCGTTCTGGCCTTACAGATTCACAGACTGGAACAGTAAAATTATTCCCTCCTACATCTTGCAACTTTATGAGCACTATCGCTGACTGCTCCTCAGCGATAGATAACCATCCCAAATGTCTGGTACAACACCCGCCGCCACTTCTGCCCCTTCAGGCAGTGGCTCTGGATCCACAGCCTCTACACGCGTCACAGCTGCATATGGCGCAACCTTTGGCATGCCTTCTGGCATCCACCTCAGTCAATTCGACGGCTCCAACTGGAGTGAATGGTCTGGCACCATCGAAGCCATCCTCACGCTGCATGAAGCAGAGGATGTGTTCACTTTGGACACTGCCCCCTCTGGCATCCCGCCAGATGAATGGGATTCTGTCCAAAGAAGGTCCAAGGCGTACCTCCGCCTGTACCTTAAGCCAGATGTCTATTCCCTGGTGTCTGATGCCACCACCTATCCCACATTCAAAGATAAGTGGGACAAGCTGAAGGACGTATATGCTGGTGCTTCGGGCAGCACCACCATCTTTAACTTGTGGATTCAGTTAACAGAAGACCGCCTCGACGACTCTGCTCCAATGGCCTCTCAACTGGCCAAGCTCAATGAGCTCAAAGTCGCCCTCTCCAACGCATCAATGGGTGTCACTGACACTCAATTCTCACTTATCCTGCTTCACGCACTGCCACCCTCATATGAGGTGTTGGCCTCTACAATCCTAGCCGGTGGTGCTCCCTCCACACTCAAGCACGCTGAAATAATTGCGCGCATAGTGTCTGAGGAGGCACGCCGCTCCGGTCCCTCTGGTTCCTCCCTCAACAAGGCCGCCCCCATTAAAGCTAGTGGCAAGGGCAAAAAGAAAGACCACTCTGGTCTTACCTGCCACTACTGCAATAAGAAGGGGCATATCAAGCCTGATTGCAGGAAGAGGAAGAAGGATGAAGCGGATGAAAAGGCAAAGGGCAGTGGCAACAAGGCTGCCAATTCACATGTACTAGTACCCACTACCGCCTCCATTAAGGAGGTCGATGAATCAATTGGTGTTGCCTTGTATGCTGCCTCGCGTGTGCGTTGGATGATGGACAGTGGTGCCACACACCACATCACACCACATCGGTCTGACTTCAAGGACTACTCCTTGTGCAAAGGCGCTGTGCGTCTGGGAGATAAGTCTACAATAGACCAAGTTGGTGTGGGCTCTGTCGTCTTTACAACGAGCCAAGGCATTCCTATCACCCTCAGTAATGTGCTACACCTTCCACAGGTGAAAACACGCTTCTTATCGACGCGTGCACTAGCACAAAAGGGTGCGGAAGTGGCCTTTGACAGTGGCTCATTCAAAATTACTGTCAACAAAAGCTGTGTAGCTGTTGGCTATTTGGAAGACAACCTGTATTGGTTGGATGCTTCAAATATAGGCCTAAATGCTCACGTCAAAAGTGCTGCCACCACTCTTGATATCTGGCATCAGCGCATGGGACACATCTCCCATGCTGCTCTTAAGTCGTATGGTCCCTCTGCCACTACTGGCATGGACATTGACAGCTCTATCACACACACTGCTGTGTGTCGTGGGTGCGAGTTGGGTAAATCCACTCGCCAACCCTTCTCTGCGTCCTCAACCAAGAGGACAACTCGTATCTTTGAGATTGTGCATAGTGATCTAGCCGGTCCCATGCAAACTCAGTCCTTGCAAGGCTCTGTGTACACTGCCACCTTCATAGACGACCACTCCAAGCATGCAGTGGTTCACTTCCTTAAGTCGAAGGATCAGTTTGCAAAGTCACTGCAGATGTTCTTGTCCTGGGGTGAAACCCAGACTACACACAAACTGCGTGCACTGCACTCTGACTGTGGAGGCGAGTACATGTCCAGCCACACACAGGACATCCTCAAGCAGAGAGGAATAGAGCATCACCTTACGATGCCAGGTTCACCACAGTCGAACGGGAAAGCCGAGTGGTTTAACCGCACCATTATGGATAAGGCAATGACCATGCTACACACAGCTGGCTTGTCTAAAGGCTTCTGGGAGCATGCAGTGTGCGCAGCTGTGCACATCTACAACCGCTCTCCAACCCGTACGCTCAAGTGGCGCACACCTTTTGAACTCTGGAACTGTGGCAAGGTTCCAGATGTTTCCCATTTACGCGTCTTTGGATGCAAGGGGTACATGCACGTACCCACTGATAAGCGTCGCAAATTAGATGCGAAGGCCATTGAGGTCACGCTTATTGGGTTTGAGCCTGAATCTAAGGGCTACAGGCTTTGGGACCGTCAAACCCGCTCTGTTCGTTTGTCAAGGGATGTGACATTCGACGAGAGTAGCTTCCCGTCCCTTCAGGGTGCTGAGACACACCCCACACCTTCCACTTCTCAAGTGGCCCCACATGTTATCACACCAGTGACTGCCATGCCTCACCCACCGGCGTTACCACCACAGCGAGCACCCTCCCCTGCACACTCACACAGTAGTGAGGAGGAGGATGTTGAGGATTTATTAGACCCAAAACAAGAGCGTCCACACACGCCACCACCACCGCCTGCACATCCCACTCTGCCCACCACACCTAAGCGTGAGCACACCACTCCCACTTCACCACCACCACGTCAAGGTGCCACTCGCATTATGCGCCATGTACCTCCTCCCTCACCAGAAATGCCTGGGAGTTTTGAGGACCACGCACAGCGTAGTCAGCTGTTGCGCGAAATGGACAGTGCACCAAGGCGTTCTGCGCGTGTACCAGTGCCCAATCCCTGCTACTTCAATGCGGATAATGTGGCCACACGCGGCAAAAAGTTGGGATATGTGGAGCTGTTAGCCGCAGCTTATGTGGGTAGAGACCCTGCATCCTATGCAGAGGCTATGAAGTCTGGTGATGCAGACAGGTGGACTGAGGCGTGTCAATATGAGATAGATGCGCTCGCCAAAAATGGCACATGGGAGTTAGTGGATCTCCCGCCTAATCATAAGGCAGTAAAATCCAAATGGGTCTTCAAGCTCAAGGCGGATGGCCGCTACAGAGCTCGCTTGGTGGCTAAGGGATTTACACAAATCCCTGGCATAGATTTTGATGAAACCTTCTCTCCTGTCGCACGATTTGAGTCGCTTCGTATGTTGCTAGTGTTAGCTGCGCTAGAGGACTGGCACATCCATCAGATGGATGTCAAGTCTGCTTTTCTCAATGGCGTGCTCGACGAGGAGATCTATATGGAGCAGCCACAAGGTTTCACTGTCACTGGCTCTGAGACGAAGGTGTGTCGCCTGGTTAAGGTGATTTATGGTCTCAAACAAGCCTCCCACGCATGGAACTTGCAATTCCATGGAGTGTTAACTACACTAGGCTTTAAGCGGACGTTTGCCGATGCAGGCATTTATGTGTTGCCTCAACAAGAGGGGGATGGTCCACTCTTCATTATCATTTATGTTGACGACATCACAATCTTGGGTGCATCTTTGGAGAACATCAAGCGTGTTAAGTCAGATCTTTCTGAGCGCTATGAGATGACAGATCTCGGGGAGATAGAATCATATCTTGGCATACGCATTGTGCGGAACCGCCCCCTCAGACGCATCGAAATAGATCAGTCTGGCTATGTCAAGGATGTCCTTGAACGCTTTGGGATGGCTGATGCCACACCACACTCCACACCCTTACCTGCTGGTGCTGACGAGCACCTTCATAAATATACGGGTCAGGCTACTGCTTCTGACATTACGCACTATCAGTCACTCATTGGTAGTCTGCTGTATGTTCAGATTGGCACTAGACCTGACATCTCCTTTGCTGTATCACGTTTGGCGCAGTATGCAGCAAACCCTTCCCCCCAACATCTACGGTTGGCGCAGTATGTTCTGTCCTACTTAGTAGGAACTGTGGACATGCGCTTGATCTATGATGGCGCCAGTGGAGATGGCCTTCATGGCTACACTGATTCCAGTCTGGGAGACCAGGTTGACGACAGACACTCCACTTCTGGTTATGTATTCATCTTAGCCAATGGTGCAATAAGCTGGTCTTCGCGCAAGCAAAAGACTGTAGCCCAAAACACTACAGAGGCTGAATACATGGCCATGACTGATGCGGCCAATCAAGCCGCTTGGTATCAGAGCTTCCTTACGGAACTCGGGTACGAGGTCGACGACCCCATCCCACTACATGGTGACAACAAGGGTGCCATTGATTTGGCTCAGAACCCTGTCACTGGGAGGCAATCTAAGCACATTGCCATACGACATCATGTCATTAGGGAATACATTGAAAAGGGCACCATCACCCTTATCAAAACCCCTACTGCAGAAATGGTTCTTCACCAAGTCGTTAGCGCATGTCCTGCTGCAGCAACACAATGTAGACATGGGCTTGTGCTAGTCCCAGATTGCTGATCACGGGGAGATGTTGATAAGTGACTTGTGTGCACTTAGCAGCTCAACGGACTTATGCAGATAATGGACTGCTATAGATTAGATATACAGAACTCATGTAGATTAGATTATCTTTTATGATCATTACAATCTAGGACTTCTTTATCTATGACATCATATGTACAGAACAATCACAAGGACTTGTTATTGTAGTACGTGTTAGCACTTTCCTTTGTTATATCCCTATTGTGATATATCTTTGTTCTTTACATTCCTTGTACTTATTGTCTAAGTACACTCCCTTTGTTTCACCCACTATTGTGTTAGGGGCTTATTGTACTTCTACTTATTGTATGACGCTTTCCTTGTCCTCTATTGTAGTACAAGGTCTATTGTATCTAAAGTGTATAAGTAGCACATCATGTACGCCCTGATACTACAGTTCTCATCACTGTGTATCAGGTTAGTAGTCTTCCTCTCTAATGAAGACACAGTTCTCATCACTGTGTATCAGACTGCTCTATCAGCTTTACTTGCAAAACACTCTGCTTCCCTGCGCTGCTCACATATCTCACCACAGTCCCCCCTGTCACTGTGAGTATGTGTTTCCTTCACCTATGCTGTTCATCAACACAAGCGGCCGCTCCGCCCACTTGTTTGTTGTCGGCCCGGCCTTTGTTAGAGACCGTGCTGGCAAGGTAGATTGCTACCGTACTGGAGCTGGGGATACCTTTGTAAAGGTCATCCACCCACTTTTTCCGGGATTGGGGTCTATCCATCCCCATCACGCGTACGTGCGCCCTCCAGTTGGGAACCTCCCAGGGGGCGACAGCGGTGACGTTGGTGCGAGGGCATGTTGGGTCCACTCGAGCTCCGAGAGCCTCCAAGGCAGTGGGGCGCTGTTTGGACCCTCCAGACTGGGCCACATGTGCACTGACTTGTACTGATCCGCCGGGGTTACCAGCGTCCAGGCCATTCTGGACCAGCCCACACCAGTCCTGTCCGAGACGGCGCAGAAGCTGGGAGGACCAGGGAACACGGGTCAGTCTGTAGGCAGAAGTTTCTGTTAGTTTCTCAAGGTATAGATCCGCAGGGAGAATGCAGAGGAGCTCATGAAGGGGTTCACGTGGCGCGGTGTGGAAAGCCCCAGCGCACACGCGGACCCCCTTGTTGAATACCATCTGTACCTTATTGACGAGAGACTTGCAGTTAGTGGCGTTGGCCCAAAGTTGACAACCGCAAGAGAGTACTGGGAGGCAGACAGTGTCAGGTGGTGTCTTGTGCAAGAGGCGTGACTTCTTCGTGGGCAAGCGGTCGAAATTCAAACTATGTGGTGGATTGTAAATCGTTGCCTGACTGAGCGACTACACTGAGGTGAGCATACAACCACTTCTCATAAATTGAAGTCCTTACAATTTTTTTGGCCCACAGCGTCATCCCCTCATGTGTGAGGCAACAGTGGGTATTTTGTCCACCCGAGTGCTCCAGAAGGCAATGTGCCCCATGCGTCTGGCACCACAACGCGGCCTCGAGCTTCTTGAATGGGCCAAGCAGGGATTGATCACTGCTGTTACATCCCAATTTTATTTTTCTATTTTTACTGTTCTTTTGTCTTGGATGACTCATAGTAAGGGCGCAGCTTTGTCTCATGTGACTCACTTACTATACAGACTCATGACTTGGGCTGCCTATTGTTCTGGCAGGTAAATCGGTATGACTCGGACTACTTATTGTTCTCTGTGACCTATTGTCCTAGTGACTTCATTGTTCTAGTGACGTCTATTGTTGCAGTGACTCTATTGTTCTCTAGTAGTATAAGTAGAGACATGGATGGGGCCTTAAGCCTCAGACTTGACTTCTTGTATCCTACGGTACATTGAACATAGTAGTCTTTGAACCCCTCCCCTCTGTCTGATCCGCTTAAAGGTCTTCTCTAAAGTCATCTGACTTGTGAGGTGATCTACTTGTCATCAGGAACTCTCTAAGTCCTCTTCGGACTTAGGACTCGTAACTCACATGTGACCAACCTTAGTGTTTTGTCAGCGGACTAGTGTTGACCTTTACCCACGTCGGGTGAACGTTCCTACCGTGACGTAACAACTGCTCACAGACCTGGGGATGTCGTCCTCCCACCTTCGCTTCTCTTTCCCTTTTAATGCCTTCAACGGTGGCTTGGTCTTTATTTCCAGGATTAGTAAGTCGTCTTGTATGTATGCGAGCTATAAAACTTACTATATTTTTGACCTCCACACCCACAGTGCGCGTGCATGCTGTTTTCACCTTGGCGTGGAGACGAGTCATGGCCGAATCCCATTCCCGCTCGTTGCTCAAGTGCGACATCTTACCAACATCTGCACTCAGCTTGTATGCCCACTGGGCAGGCAATGGTGCATCATCGTCTAATTTCCTCAGTGCTTCCTCTTCAAACTTCCTCCAGCTCATTGCCGTATGTTCTGTGAACGATCTCTTTGCGCTATTTGACATGACGCTTACTTTGAACTCCCAATCTTGGTGGATGTAGGTAAGTCGTACTTTGTGATCCATAGCCAGGTGACTCACCATTCGGTCTGCGTTGTACATTTAGGTACTTCTTTTGTTGCACATCGGGGCCTTTAGGAGGAACAACAGGGGTTGGGTGCGCTGGTCCTGCGCTGTTGCCTGTGTGTAGAGGTGTTGGAGGTGGTATGGGTGCAGGTGCATGATAATACGGTGCGTATCCTGGCCATGTTGGAAGCTGATTGTTATACCCATGCAGTGCTGACAGAAATGGCAGCATCGAGTGCGGCGATGGATACAACATCCCATGAATCCCTGGGTGAGGTGGCATAGGTGAAGGATAACCCGGCGGCGGTGTGGGCGGAGGAAACCCTTGATGATGTGGCATAGGCAGTGGAAGTGGGGGATATCCCGTAGCTGCTGCGGGGTTGTGCAGTGGCAGTGGGCTCTCATGAGACTGTTGAGGCGGACTCATCACGCAGGGAATGTTTTCAATGGCAGTACTGGCCCATATTTATTCTGAATAAATGTGGGCCAATCATCGACTCATTCCCAATGTCGTCCAACATATTTTCAAGTTTGGAAGACGTCAAGACATGCCTACAACGACACATTGCCGTCTGCTCATTCACGCATAGATATCGTTGAGTCAAGTCGATAATCATGTCTTCGGATCACAAACAATTATCTTTTATTGATATTATCTTTTTTTACCAATATCTATTTTTACTATTTATTATTTATTACTTTTTATTTTTACAAAAAAAAAGATAAGCCTCGGCATATATGCCGGTGGCAGTTTCCGAAGCCCCGCCTACTCAACTTTTTTCGAGGAACCCGCCTATCGATATGAAAACCGCTGTAAATAGAATGACAGCTTGAAACGTGCCTACTTAGCACCTTCCTTTTTCGGCGCGTGACTGGATGCGGAAAAACAGCAACTGTCAAACAACCAGTCAGTGACCAGTCGACATTGCGTGACCGTGACGTCCAACTTTCAGTCGGCGGCTGTTCAACACTGCTACCATTCCCTCACCATGAGTCAATTTCCCATTCCTAGCTCGTCCTCCAGGACTCCGGCAAGGACAGCATCCTCTTCAAACTTCAATGCCATCTTCGAAAAAGCCCTCAAGGAATATAGAAAGAAGACTAAACAGGATCTCACCACTCATCCTCTCACCACCCAGCTCCAAGCATGCGACTCTCCTGCGGCCATTCTGACTATACTTCAAGACCAGGTCGACCAGTTCAATCAATCTCAGACCGGCGACGAGAGATTGCACAAATGGCTTGACCCAACGATCAATGTACTGTATGCATTTTCGCAGACACTTAGCGAAGGGATTGGTTTGGTGAATATCAATCGATCTGTCGGCGATCTCGCTCTGATACCGATTCGGCAGGTTTTCTCCCCTGCCAAAGTGATATTTGCTGGTGCCGGTGTTCTCCTGTTGGTAAGTGACCTGGTTTATTTCCTCGTGAGATCTGTTGTGACATCGGGGGTTTCCTAGGCTGCCAAGGAAGTCGAAGCAAGTCAAGACGTCCTTATCGATATTTTTGAACGCATAGAAAATTTCTTTCGACGACTTGAGGTTTATACGAAGGTGTCACCAACTCCCGCGATGACAGACATGATGGTGAAGATAATGGTCGAGGTGCTGGATATCCTTGGGACGGCCACAAAGGAAATGAAGCAGAGTCGAGCGAGTGGGTTCATCTCTCGCCTTAGATTTCTCAAGGCTGATGTGTGTTCAGGAAAGTTTCTAAAGAAGGTGGCGGGAATTAGGAAGCTAGAGGACGGCTTGAAGAAGTTGGACAAAATGACGAATGAAGAGGCTCGAATGGCGAATGCGGAGGTGCTGAAGATTGCCCACGATATCGACAGGAATGTGGAGGGGGTTGGCGAGAAAGTTCAGGGCGTTGGCGAGAAAGTTCAGGGCGTTGACGAGAAAGTTCAGGGCGTCGATGAGAAGGTCAAAGTGGTCGACGAAAAGGTGCAAACGATCATCGACGGTGCGTAACCTATAGTTAGCTGGTCATCGACGCCATCACTAATTCTGAGCATCTATATCTAGACGGAAAGGAAGCAACAACGGAAGCGAAGTTGATCATGCAAACAACAGCGTACAACCTAGACCATCTAAAGCGTTCGTCATCAATCCCGTTATTGCTGATAGTAGAGCGTCTAACATGCTCACAGGGAGTCAATTGCTCAAGAGTCTTAGAGAATGGCAATCTCCTTCGGATCCATCCACAAATCACATCATAGCATCTGATCGTCAACACGGGGGAACGGCAGAGTGGTTCTGTAAAGGCAACAACTTTGACGAATGGAAACTGACGGGTTCCCTGCTATGGATCCACGGGAAACGTACGCTTCTCTTACCCTTGATGGCTTCCATGGTCTGATGGTGACTCCGTTTGGTAGCGGGCTCTGGAAAGAGCATTCTATGGTCAGTCACTTCTTAACTCTCGCATATCAAGACACTTATGATTACTGAGAAGCTCCGCAATTATCAACAATATCGAAACCCTGCACAAGGCCGGATTAGCCTCAATGGCTTACTTTTATTTCGATTTTCGCGATGTCGCCAAGCAATCCCGTCGCGATCTACTTCGCTCACTTCTCATCCAACTTTCTGATCGTTCAGATCCCTTGTGCGACATACTCTCTCGACTCCATGAGGGATATGGAAAAGGCACGCGTCAGCCCAGTGACAGCGCTTTGATGAGCTGCCTGAAGGAAATGCTTACCCTTCCTAATCAGCGTCCAGTTTACCTGATCATGGATGCTCTTGACGAGTGTCCAAATACCTCTGGAATTCCATCTGCACGCGAACAGGTGCTTGACCTCGTGAAGGAGCTCGTCGGCCTGCGTCTTTCAAGTCTTCGTATCTGTGTGACCAGTCGTCCGGAGGTCAACATCCGGTATGCCCTTGAGCCCCTCGCATTTCTCTCGGTGTCACTTCACGACGAAAGCGGACAAAAGGAGGATATTGCGGAATATATCAAATCTGTGGTCCACTCTCCCTCAGCTACGATTATGAAGAGGTGGAGGGACGAGGATAAAGATATGGTCATCCGGACGCTCTCGGAGCGAGCCGACGGAATGTAGGAGTGTTTAAAGAATATTGATGACGCTGGCTTATCCATTTAAGGTTCCGATGGGTTTTCTGCCAGCTGGAAACGCTGCGACATTGCCTTCCACAGAACGTCCCACGTATACTGAGCCAATTGCCTGCAACATTGGACGAGACATATGCACGGGTGCTGAAGGAAATCGGGCAGACCAACCAATTTTGTGCACATCGTCTGTTACAGTGTCTCACCGTAGCAAAACGTCCACTTCGTGTCTATGAGCTCGCAGAGATTCTTGCTCTCGACTATGACGCAAAAGAAGGGATACCGGAGCTGAAAGAGAATTGGCGGTGGGAAGACGAGCAAGAAGCAGTGCTTTCCACGTGTTCCAGCTTGATTACAGTTGTCGGCAATCGCTTTGACGGCGTGGTCCAATTTTCACACTTTTCAGTGAAAGAATTCTTGACCTCGGATCGCCTGGCCGCTTCGAATGCGGATGTTTCACGGTTTCATATCCTTCTAGAGCCGGCACACACCGCCATTGTCAAGGCCTGTTTGGGAATCCTACTCCAGCAAGGCGTTCGCAATCCCAAGGGTAGATATCCCCCTCCTCTGGCTTTATATGCTGTTCGATACTGGGTGGACCATGCCCGGTTTGAGAAAGTGTGGACGCGTGTAGAAGATGGGATTCGACGTCTGTTTGACCCGGCGAAACCACATCTCAAAGCGTGGCTCAAGTTGCCTCGTATTCTAGACGAACGCCGGTTCTTCGCGGATTATGACTTCAATAAAGATCCCGGATCTCCCCTATACTACGCTTCACAGTGCGGATTCCGTGACCTGGCAGCACATCTCGTCGCAGAGAATCCTCAGCATGTAACTGACCCAGTTGGTCGAAATCCCAGCCCAGTGGTGGCGGCATTGCGCAGCGGAGACTTCCACATCGCAGAGCTACTTTATCAGCATGGCGCAGACCTTGGTATCAGGGCCGACAACAATAAGACTCTACTGCATGCCGCATCGGAGGGCGGATTTGTGGATATTGCTAAGTGGCTGTTCGACCATGGTGTATCCGCAAATACACAACAGGACAACAACGAGACTCTGCTCCATTTGGCAGAGGCGAATGGACACCGAGGGCACCGCATAAATATTGACGCCACGGACGGTACTGACCATACCTCATTGCACTGGGCGTCACAAGGTGGACATATCGAAATTGTGCGGGAGTTGTTAATGCGAGGGGCGGATGTCACCAGAAAGAACCGAATGTACCAAACGCCTTTTCATCTAGCGTCATCCTCGGGGAAAGCTAAAACTATGCAGCTATTGATCGAGCACGGGGCGGATGTCACCGCACGGGATCGGAGGCACAGGACGTCTTTGCATCTGGCGTTGTCGAAGGTGAGTTCTAGAACTGCATCTCTTTTAATCTAGCATAGTCCTGATGTAAATGGACAGTATGACGACGACATCACGCGACTCGATTCATATCTCGCGAAGTTCGGGTCCGACGATGTGGCCGAGACCATTCGGTTATTGATCGAGCATGGGGCGGACGTGACAGCACAAGACGAGACTCACTCAACGCCTTTGCATCTGGCGTCATCTTTGAGGGTGCCTGAGGTCGTGCGGATATTGATAGAGAACGACGCAGACGTTAATGCTCACAATGAAACCCACTCGACCCCATTGCATCAGGCGTCCTCAGGGAGTCCTGAAATTATGGAGCTTTTGATCAAGCACGGCGCGGATGTCACCGCACAGGATTGGAGTCACAAGACGCCCCTGCATCTTGTATCATCTTGGTTTACTGGGAAGCCCGACGAGAAAGCCGGCAAAATTCGGCTATTGATCAAGCATGGGGCGGACGTGACCGCGCAGGATATGACCCAGTCGACGCCTTTGCATATGGCGTCATCCAAGGGGAGTGCCGAAACTGTGCGGCTATTGATCGAGCATGGGGCGGATGTCCGCGTGAAAAACGAGGCTCAGTCGACGCCTTTGCATCTGGCGTCGTCCAAGGGGAGTGCCGAAACTGTGCGGCTATTGATTGAGCATGGGGCAGATGTGCGCGTTCGAAACGAGGCCCAGTTGACGCCTTTGCATCTGGCGTCGTCCTCGGTGAGTGCCGAGACCGTGCAGTTGTTGATCGAGCACGGTGCGGATGTCACCGCACAAGATGGGAACCACAGGACCCCCTTACATATGGCGTTATCTTGGGTGAGTAAGACCGCGTCACTCATGACCCATCGCAGGACTGATGTAAGACTACTCCCTTCATTAGAGTCTGTACCCCACCGCGACGACCAAAACCGTCCGCCTACTGATTGAGCACGGTGCGGACGTGACCGCTCAAGATGGGGCCTACTCGACGCCTTTGCATCTGGCGTCTTTCGGGGGAAGTGCTGAAACTGTGCGGCTATTGATTGAGCACGGCGCAGTTGTCAACGCACAAGATGGGGGCCACAGGACCCCTTTACATCTGGCGTCGTCTTGTGTGAGTGCTACAACTGCATCGCTCCTGATACAGCACAGGGCTGAAGTAAAGGACAGGATGATAGCTTCTTCAAGTCATTCTCTGTTGCGGAGTCCAACGTGAAGGCCGACACTATACGCCTATTGTTAAAGCATGGGGCAGATGTGTCTGTACAGGATAAGAGTCATTCGACGGCTTTGCATCTGGCGGCATTTTCTAGGAGTCCCGAGACTGTGCGTCTATTATTAGAGCACGGCTCCGATGTCACCGTACTAGATGGGGGACACAAGACGCCATTGCATTTGGCGTCGTCTTGCGTGAGTCTCATAACTTCTCACTGTTGCTGAGATAGCATGGCTTGATGTAAATGGCCAGGAGAACGACTACTCGCAACCAGTGATGTCCCACAAGGAGGTCGAAAATGTGAGACTATTGATCAATCACGGAGCGGATGTGACAGCGCAAGATGAGAACCACTCGACGCCTTTGCATCTGGCGTCGTCCTTGGGGGCTCCTGAGCTTGTGCGGTTATTGATCGAACACGGCGCGGATGTCACTGCCAAGGATGGGAGCCGCAGGACACCTTTGCATCTGGCGTCGTCCTGGGTGAGTGCCAAGCTGCGTCACAATTGTTCCAGCAAGGGTCTGACATAAATGGACAGGTTCACCGAGACTACATGCCCAATGCGAAGGTCGACACTGTGAGGCTATTGATTGGCCATGGGGCGGACGTGACCGCGCGAGATGAGACCCACTCAACGCCTCTGCATCTGGCAGCGTTTTCGGGGAGTGCTGAAACTGTGCGGCTTTTAATCGAGCACGGCGCGGATGTTACCGCACAAGATCGGAGGTGCAGGACGCCTTTGCATCTGGCGTTGTCCCGAGTGAGTGCACCAATTGCAATACTCTTGATCCAGCACTGGGCTGATGTGGATGGACAGGATGACAGCTACCGTATGTTTCACACCCAGACGAAGCCTCACGCGAAGGCCGACATTGTGAGGCCATTGATCGATCATGGGGCCGACGTGATCGCACGGGACGAGACCCACTCAGCGCCTTTGCGTATGGCTTCGTCCTTTGGGATTGATGAAATGGTGCGGCTATTGATCGAGCACGGTGCGGACGTCACCGCACAAGATGGGAATCACAGTACACCTTTGCATCTGGCGTCGTCTTGGGTGAGCGCCAAAACAGCGTTGCTCTTGATCTAGCACACGGGCTGATGTAGATGGACAGGATGATAGTGGCCACATGTTACACGACACGGCGAAGTTCCACGCAAAGGCAGACATTGTGAGGCTATTGATCGATCATGGGGCAGACGTGACCGCGCAAAATGAGACCCACTCAACGCCTTTGCATTTGGCGTCGTCCTTTGGGAGTGCTGAAACGGTGCGACTATTAATCGAGCACGGCGGAGATATTACCGCACGAGATGGGAATCACAGGACGCCTTTACACCTGGCGTCGTCTCGGGTGAGAGCCGAGACTGTGCGACTCTTGATCCAGCAAGCACTGATGCTAACGGACAGGACGAGGGGCTCGTCAACGAAGAGGAAAATTGGCGCCAAACGCCATTGCGTCAGGCGAAGTGCGACAACAAGGCTGATGCAGTGCAACTGTTGATCCGGCATGGGGCAGACGTGACTGCACGAGACGACACCCACTCGACGCCTTTGCATCTGGCGTCGTCCAGGCGGAGTGTCGAAACTGTTGAGCTACTGATTCGGCATGGAGCAGATGTCAATGCACAGAACGGGAACCAGTCAACACCGCTGCACCTGGCGGCATCATCCCGTCTGGCCGTGGAAGGTAATATCGTGCGCCTGCTGCTTAAACATGGCGCGAATGTAGATGCCAAGGATAGTGAAGGCCGGACTCCGGTCCAGATAGCGTCGTTGGATGGGCATTATTGGATTGCAAAGTTGTTGTCAGACCACCATGCGAGGAAAGGATAGAATGTATTGCCTGCATTATTGATTACCTCCTATACAGATATTGATTGTTAGATCTTTTCGTGATTTGATGCAAACGTGGATTGCCACTGGTCCAGCTACACATAGTTAAAACCCACAATTTCCTGTGTGGACGACACGTGCGTTGCATGCAAGCATGCAACGCCGTCAAATGATCCGAGTCGCCGCTTGGTACATCTTAGTACGCCCGCAAACGACTTGATGAAACGCAGCAAGTGATATTATGTCTGGCACACCAGATAGAACGTAAGTTTCTGGAGTGCCAGTGCGTACAAACGCAAATATAAATACTTCGCAAGTATAGTAAAAGCATGTGAAAGTAAATACGGGCGTCTGCCTTCCGTAGAACATAAAGCGTTAATATCTCAGTATCGTATACTAGGGGGTTGCCCTAGATCACAGTAAGCGTAAACTAAAGTTCCAAATATCAAAGTATCTAAGCTAAATGATCGTGTTACAAGTCCTTCATTCCATCTTGTCTCTGTTCTCTACACTCCGCCAGTGTATGTGACTCCCAGTGCACATGTCTCCAGCACATGAACACACGAGTAGCCTCACACGCGATGCGGCTGACTCCTCGACGTCAAAGTGTTGTGCGCCTGAGCGCACTTCAGTTCAACATCTCCCCCTGATCAGGCAACCCTCTGAACAAGTCACATGTTTTTGTTGTGCTTCAAGAGCGACACCCGTGCTAGTGGTTTGGTAAAACCATCTGCCAACATTTCTTCTGTAGGAGTTTGTACTAGACTTATCGTAGAACGCTCGATGTACTCTCGAATAACATGGTGTCTTATTTCTATGTGCTTGGACCGCCTGCCCGTAACCGGGTTCAACGCTAAGTTGATAGCGCCTTTATTATCACCATGCAAGGGGATAGGATCATCCACAGTGTACCCTAGCTCCTCCAGGAAGCTATAGTACCACGCCGCTTGATTTGCAGCGTCTGTCATAGCCATATATTCTGCTTCCGTAGTGTTCTGAGCTACTGTCCTCTGTTTTCGCGAAGACCAGCTAATAGCGCCATCCGCAAGCAAAAATATATAGCCCGAGGTTGAGTGTCTATCATCCACCTGATCACCCAGTGTTACAATTCCGGACACTTTCTTTACTTACACATTTTCTTTGACTCATCCCCATCCATATTCGTACAAGTGCCAGACTTACCTCATACTGTTTACTCATATGACTCACTGCTGACTGATGACTTGTTCTATGGCCTTCTAAGGCGTTCTATTCCTACTATCACATGTTACTGTACGATGACTCATTCCTAGGACCCGGATCCTAGGATCGCACCATCTGTTTGTGACTCTTTGGTGCTGTACTAGTATATAAGTTGCTCTCTACTTAGCTTGTACAGTAGACTTGACTTCTTCTTGAATCACATCATACTTCAGTCTCACAGACTCTAGAGGGATTCCTTTCTGAGGATACCTTTAGTTGAACGTGCGGGCCTTCGTCTTTTGCCTCGCCTCTGTTATTCAGAAGGACCTTCGAGTCACTTCCTCTCACTCTTGTTGAGCCCTGCTCCAAGTAGTATCACCGAACTTAGTTCTTAATCGAACTATCGACTTCTACCGAACTTGACTTAGTTGCACGTCGCACGATCGCCCGTGTGAGCGTAACATTAAGTTGAGTCTCTACCATTGAACCACGGTGGCTTCCCCAAGGAAGGGAAAAAGCCGTGCTGAAGCACAGTTCCAATCCGAATACGTTGAACGAACCAGAGAAGACACTTTATCCGACGCAATCAAAGGAACAGTTGTCTGGGTTGAAGAAGGAGAAAACGAAGGATATTGCATCTACGACCGAACTTCAGGGTATACTCCAGTAGAGTATCTCCAAGACCTTCGCAAGTGGGCAATAGTGGTCAAAAGCAACACAAGTGGACAGTGGTTCACCTTTCAACTAGCACCACCCCACTTCCAAACAGGACCACTTCGCTCAAACAAGAGTCTTTTTGGCATAAACCCTGACCCACCAGAACAAGTAGACGCACCAGAAGAAACAACCCAACCAGAAGAACCACCCCAACAACAGACCCAAGCACCAGATATGTCGCAAACACACGTACAACCAGTCCAAGCCTCAATTAGTACTGCTACTCCATCTGTGCCCCTCGGAGGCAGTGGTGGAGGAGGAGCCCCTGCACCTGCACCAGGAGGTGGAGGAGGAGGTGGAGGAGGAGGAGGAGGTGGAGGTGGAGGTGGAGGCGGAGGCGGAGGCGGAGGCGCACCAGGTGGAGCACCAGCACCTGGAGCAGCTCCAGCAGGCGCAGCCCCAGCAGGAGGAGGAGTACCCGATGGAAAACTCGGAGGAAACCCTCCCACAGAATTCAATGGGGATCGCGGACAAAGCAAGGCCTTCCTTCTCGACTTCACCATCTACCGAGGCATGAACCCGAACGCAGCCATACTCCGAATCCCTTATCAAAGGGCTATGACCTTCTTGTCCTACATTAGAGGACCATTGGTGCAAGACTGGGTACAAGAACAAGTTACTTGGCTCAACGATCAAATTGGTACGGGGGTGCTACCAGCCGAAGAAAATCTGTGGAACGAAGTAGAGATTCGATTCCGCCGCACTTATACAGACACCTCGGAAAGACAGAAGGCGCAAACCGAAATCTCTAAACTAAAGATGGAGGGAGGAAACATCGATGACTATAACGCCAAATTTGCCAACCTCACGAACAAAGCAGGATATACTCTCAACGAAGAAGTAACCCTCAACATGTACGCTCAAGGGTTACCATTCAAGTTAATGGAGAGTATTCTCCGCCAACATCGACCTGTGAATTGGAGCGATTGGACCGAAGCTGCTGTTGAACAGCAGAGAATTTATAACCTCCTTCAAAGTCACTTGCGCAAACCGACAAACAGTAATAACCCACGCCGCGAACAATGGCGTCGAAACATGTACACCAACAATCGAAACCCCAATGCCATGGACATTGGAAGAACCCGTGCAAGAGCAACCATGACCGAGGCAGACAAGCAACGCTATCAACAAGAAGGACTATGCTTCAGATGCGGCAATAAAGGACATATTTCGCGCAACTGTCCTCAACGCCAAAATACCCAAGCATCTGTTGCAACGACCTCTTCCACTACTCCCTCAACCACACCCACCGTAGTTGCCACGGTCAAAGTAGAAGGAAATACCAACATGAAAGCCTCGGACAAAGCAGCAGCGTACATAGCAGCCATGCAAGCTGACTCGGACGATGTTAAAGCGGCTCTTGAAGAACAACTGTTTGGAAAACAGGGTTTTTCCAATGCTTGAACCCTGCGGCCTGGGCTAAAGCAATGAAGATTAGTGTGTACCATAGCAGATATCGATCCATGCGAATTCCAGTTTTATTTGAATCTGCACACGCGACGGCCGAAAGACAAGTGCTCATCGATTCGGGAGCAACCGACAATTTTATCAGCAAAAATCTGATAAATAGACTCAAAATTTCTACACTACCGGTAGCGAAACCGATCAAAATATGGAACGTAGACGGAACACATAATCAAGATGGCGAGATTACGCAATTCACCGACCTCGAAGTCACAACCGGTAACCAAACCAAGACACTCCGATTCTTAATCACTCATCTAGGATCCGATGAAGTGATTCTAGGATATCCCTGGCTAACCGCTTTTGAACCAAAAGTACACTGGAAGGATGCCACCTTGGACAAAGAATTTCAACCAGTTGTCATTACTAGCCTAGGATATGTGTCAGTCGCCAATCGAAGGATCATAACAGAAGAACAATGGGAACAACAAATAGAAGAAATTCCCAACGAAATAGCGCATCTACGCAAAACCACGACAGCATCAGAATTAGCTCAAAGAGCTGCAGACAAAACGATAAAGACTTTCGAAGAAAGGGTTCCAGAAGAATATCATCGTCATCGCAAAGTATTTGACGAAGAGAGTTCCCAACGATTCCCACCACCACGACCATGGGACCACGCTATCGATCTTGTCCCAAATGCTCCCGCCACCATTGATTGCAAAATATACCCCATGACACAAGTCGAAGATAAAGCACTAGAAGAATTTGTCGAAGAACAACTAAAGAAGGGATATATTCGTCCATCTAAATCCCCTTACTCGTCACCTTTCTTCTTTATCAAAAAGAAAGACGGCAAACTTAGACCAGTGCAAGACTATCGAAAACTCAACGACTTGACTGTGAAGAATCGATACCCGCTTCCATTAATTCCCGAACTCATTGACAAAGTTAGAGAAGCGCGAATCTTCACCAAGCTCGATATCCGATGGGGATACAATAACGTGCGGATCAAACCTGGTGATGAATGGAAAGGCGCATTCAAGACCAACAAAGGACTATTTGAGCCTTGTGTTATGTTCTTCGGACTCACAAACTCGCCAAGCACATTCCAGATGATGATGGATACTATTTTTCGTGATCTGGTAGCGCAAGGATGGGTGGTAATCTACATGGACAACATCCTTATTGCCACACCCGACAATCTTACCACGCACCGACAACTAGTCCATCAAGTGCTAGACCGACTAGATGAACATGACCTTTATCTCAAACCGGAGAAATGCGTATTTGAAGGGCGAGAAGTTGAATATTTGGGTCTTATTATCGGCCATGGACAAGTAAAGATGGACCCGGTCAAAGTACAAGGGGTGCGCGAATGGCCTACACCTACTAACCTCAAAGAAGTCCGCGGATTCCTTGGATTCTGCAATTTTTATCGACGCTTCATACGAGGATTTTCAGCCATTGCACGACCCCTCAATGATCTCACAAAAAAGGAAACGCCATGGGAATGGACAAGCGCTAGAAATAAAGCTTTCGAAGAACTCAAAGCAAGAATTAGTGAAGCCCCCGTATTACAATGTCCAAAACTAGACGCACCCTTCGAAATAGAGGTCGATGCGTCTGGCTTCGCAATTGGCACGGTACTGAATCAAGAAGGAGACGACAAAAAAATGCACCCAGTGGCATTTTTCTCCGAAAGTTTCACTCAAACAGAGCGAAACTACGACATCTATGACCGAGAATTATTAGCAGTCGTCAAAGCTCTCAGAACATGGAGAACATACCTTGTAGGATCCCCACACATCATCACCATCCATACCGACCACGCCAATCTCATCTACTGGAAAGAACCTAGAAAAATCAGTAGAAGAGTTGCACGCGAGTTCCAAGAACTACAAGAATACAATTTTGTTCTCAAGCATGTTAGTGGAACAAAGAACGCAAGAGCCGACGCATTATCTAGAAGAAGTGATTACGACGAAGGAGAAGAAGATAACGGCGACGTCACAGTTCTTCCTGAAGAATTATTCATCAATCTAGCAGGAACGGAAGATGAATCAATCGAAGAACTCTCAATGTGGAGCGAACTGAATCATCACAACGATCCGAAACCAGAATGGATCAACGCCCACAACTTGTACCAAGATGACGTCGAAATGTGGTGTCATGAAGGAGCTCGAGTTGCCAATGTCGAGGGCAACATTGAACTTAAGAGGGGGGTAATTTCCCTGTTTCACGACCCCCCTTTTACCGAGGACACCCTGGAATCACCAATACACACGCGTTACTCAAGGAACGATATTGGTGGCCACGTCAAAAGGAAGATGTAGAAGAATATGTCAAAGGATGCGCGGTCTGTCAAGCAAATAAAATCAACACGCACCGACAAAAACCCCGACTTTTCCCTATTACCACTGACCCAGAAGCGCAACCATTCGAAGTCGTCACTATGGATTTCATTACCAAGTTGCCAGTATCAAAAGGATTTGACACAATACTCACCATTACGGATCATGACTGTACGAAAGCGGCCATCTTTATACCATGCAACGAGACAATCACAGCCGAAGGGGTAGCTCAACTATACCTTCAACATGTCTACCCGCACTATGGATTGCCGAAGAAGATGATCACCGATAGAGACCCTCGTTTTATCTCAACCTATATGCGCAACTTGTGCAGAACACTGGACATTAAACAAAATATTTCCTCAGCATATCATCCGCAAACTGATGGACAATCGGAACGTACGAACCAATGGCTTGAACAGTACCTTCGCCATTGGAGCAACGTCCAGCAAGATAACTGGGTCGATCTTCTTCCTATCGCCCAGTTTGCGCATAATAGCTGGCCCAACGCAACAACCAAACGATCCCCCTTCAAGTTGTTAATGGGTTGGACGCCAAGAGCCACAGGAAATGAAGAAACGACGAACGCACCTGCAGTAGACAAGAGGATAGAAGAAATGAAGGAAGCAAGAAGAAAGGCACAAGAATGTATCAACCACGCGCAAGTACTTATGGCAGAAAGGGGCAAGCGCAACTTTACTCCGTACAAGGAGGGAGATATGGTTTGGCTAGAGGGTGTAAATTTACGTACTCATTACCCCACCTCCAAACTAGCGCCTAAAAGATATGGCCCTTTCCCCATCAAGAAGGTCTTATCTCAAGTATCATACGAATTAGACCTGCCAAGCCGGTGGAAGATACACCCGGTGATCCACGCTAACCTCCTGACACCCTACAAGGAGACGGCATTACACGGATCAAACTTTACCCGACCATTACCAGAGCTTATCGATGGAGAAGAAGAATATGAAGTGGAGCAAGTTCTAGACTCATGCCGACAAGGCCGAGGACGCAAGCTCCATTTCCTTATCAAGTGGAAAGGATTTCCCATGAGTGACAGTACGTGGGAACCTCGGGAAAACCTGACCCACTCTCAGTCCATGATAACGGACTTCTATCGCCTACACCCTAACGCCAAAGGAGCGCCCAAGAGGACATAAAAGAAGAAGACTCCTAGGCCAAGAACGCATCCTCATCACACCCCACTTTGCACTTGAAATATCACCACTATGTCTTTTACCTCTGGCATCGTTCAAGACGAATATGAGTCTGTAGGCGAACGTCGCGCCTATCAGAACATAGTCATCCCTACGGCACCAGTTCCTATCCAAACCCCTCCCCCTCTCATGATCGGATCCCCTGACATGTGTCGAACTCAGTTACTTGAATCTGAAGTTTCGACACCCACGTTCCAGCCCTTTCCCTATGCACCACAAACTCCTCCCCCCGTATCTCCCACTCTTGTCGACTGCGACACTGCCATCGCCACGGCAGTACAAGAAGAAATTGTCGGGCAACAACCCGTACTCGAAGAAGACAATGGACTCATAGAGTACATTGACTACAACACTGGGTCGGAGATCGAGGACGACGATGATGACCCCGGACTCCCTTTCTTCCCAAACCTCCCTTCCTCCCCGCGATACTATCCTCTTATGATCCCTAAATCCGACGACGATCCTACTCGAGTGGTAGCCCCTTATATTTTCTATCATAACAACCATCAACAAGTCGTCGGATGTATGGGAAAAAACCAACCACCCTACGCAGAGCCTGTCTACCTTCGACCAGTCGATCCCCCTATCCGTCTCCCCATCCCTATTTCTAACGCACGACTAGCCCAATTTGACCGCGAACACCCAAGGTCATACGCCATCGATGAGGTTGTACAGGACCTCGGCGACCCTTGCGTCAAAGCAGAAGTTTCCCGCCTCCGAGATGCACTGCGAAAGCAAGCTGCATTGAACAAGCAGAGGGAAGACGTTGAAAAACAACTTAACCAGTTGCAGCGTGCACTATTCAACACGGATTTGGAGATCAATGGAATTAGGAAAAGGATGGAAAGGTCTGATTTGGTACGCACCCTCGCCGACAGATACGCCACCCTATACCCGCTGCGAACTCGTGCGGATGTCCCTCAACTCGCCATCCGAACCCATGGACCTGTCGAGTTCCCACAAGAACATGAAGGTCCAGTACGAACTCGCTACTCGTGCTGGAAGTGCGGCAAGATAGGTCACAAGAAGGCCAACTGTCCAAAAAATCGCCAGAAGCATTGTTGGTTTTGCGACAGTAACCAACATGTAGGAGCAGAGTGTATCTTCAGGAGGATGAACGTGGTCGACTTACTCAACAAGGCAGACCCATCGACACGTCCTCGCTACTGTGGCAAGTGTTTCAACAACTACGCCACACACGAAGAGTACAACTGTCCCAAGGCTATTGCGTGCCGACACTGCACCGAGAGGGGACCCATTGGGTTCCTTAGGACTCACAACTGCCCTAAAGACTGCCAACCTACCCCACCTGACGGTGACAACTGGGACCTTGGCAGCGAGTACGGAGGATCAAACTAGAAGTTGAGGCAACTTCACGCCAAAAGGGGGGGTAATGTTACAATTCCGGACACTTTCTTTACTTACACATTTTCTTTGACTCATCCCCATCCATATTCGTACAAGTGCCAGACTTACCTCATACTGTTTACTCATATGACTCACTGCTGACTGATGACTTGTTCTATGGCCTTCTAAGGCGTTCTATTCCTACTATCACATGTTACTGTACGATGACTCATTCCTAGGACCCGGATCCTAGGATCGCACCATCTGTTTGTGACTCTTTGGTGCTGTACTAGTATATAAGTTGCTCTCTACTTAGCTTGTACAGTAGACTTGACTTCTTCTTGAATCACATCATACTTCAGTCTCACAGACTCTAGAGGGATTCCTTTCTGAGGATACCTTTAGTTGAACGTGCGGGCCTTCGTCTTTTGCCTCGCCTCTGTTATTCAGAAGGACCTTCGAGTCACTTCCTCTCACTCTTGTTGAGCCCTGCTCCAAGTAGTATCACCGAACTTAGTTCTTAATCGAACTATCGACTTCTACCGAACTTGACTTAGTTGCACGTCGCATGATCGCCCATGTGAGCGTAACACCCAGGCTTGAGTCACTATAACCGTGAATGCCTTCACCCGCAGCACCATCAAAACGTATACACATGGTTTTGGTTCCTACAAGGTAACTAAGAACATATTGTGCGAGTTTCAAATGCTGTGGCGACGGGTTTGCAGTGTATTGCGCTAAGCGCGACACCACGAATGATATATCCGGACACGTCCCAATTTGAATGTATAACAAACTACCTATTAACGATTGGTAGTGTTTAATATCAGCTGACGACGCCTTTCTGATATATTTGATAAGGTGCACATCTGCCCCAGAAGGCAGTGGCATGTTGTGGGGATTTGTGTCCTGCATTCCAAAGCGCTCTAGCACGTCCAAAATATAACCGGACTGATCAATCTCAATACGCTTGACTGATTGGTTGCGCACAATGCGCACACCTAGATATGACTCGATCTCCCCCAGATCAGTCATTTCGTATCGAGCACTGAGTGAAGCTTTGGTGCGCTTGACTTTTTCTAACAATGCCCCTAACAACGTGATGTCATCAACATAGAGAATGATGATCTGAATCCCATCCCCCCCATGTTGATGCAACACATAGACACCAGCATCGGCGTGTGTCCGCGTAAAGCCAAGCCCAATCAAGACTCCGTGGAACTGGAGATTCCACGTGCGGGAAGCCTGTTTGAGGCTGTATAACGCCTTCTTCAGGCGGCAGACCCTAGCCTCCTGTCCAGCAACGACGAAACCTTGAGGTTGCTCCATGAAAATCTCCTTGTCTAACAGCCCGTTGAGGAACGCTGACTTCACATCCATTTGATGGATGTGCCAATCTTCTAGCGCGGCCAATGCCAGGAGTAATCGCAACGACTTACAACACGCAACAGGAGAAAAGGTTTCATCATAGTCTATTCCAGGGATTTGTGTGAACCCTTTAGCCACCAGCCTAGCACGAAACCATCCATCCGATTTCAACTTAAACACCCATTTCGACTTAACTGCCTTCCGACCGGGCGGAAGATCAACGAGGTCCCACGTGTCATTCTTAGCTAAGGCATCAATTTCATACTGACACGCTTTGACCCACTCATCTGCATTCGCAGATTTCATTGCCTCTGCAAACATCGCCGGATCCCTACCCACATAAGCAGCTACCAAGAGCTCAGCATACCCCAGGCACTGGTCACGCTGCACCACATTATCAGCGTTGAAGTACCATGGATTAGGCACAGGAGCACGACCAGAACGCCGAGGAACATTTGCCATCTCATGCAACAGGTCCACGTGCTGCATACAATCCGCATAACTCGAGCCCTTAGGCGCAGGCAAGGGCGGATGGTTCACAACGCGCGTGGCACTTTGGTGTGGTGGCGGAGCGCTGGGCGTGGCTGTAGGTCGCTCAGGTGTGGATGGGAGCGAGGTCAACGGGGAGGGAGGAGTGTGGGGAGACTCCGGTTGCTCAGACGGTTGTTTAGATGTAGTACCGGTAGGACTTAATATATTTTCAACACGCCGCTCGCTGTCTGAGGGAGACAAAGGCGAAGGCGCGCATGCTGGCAAAACTGGTGGTGCGGCTGCTGGGTTAGGTGCAGCGCATGCCGGACTTTGGACAATGGGGGCTTGCACGATATCAGGTGTGTCATGGATGCATATTATTTTCCCTATTTTTCTGTATTTTTATGGATTTATTTGGGCAAGATATAAGCAGCCAAAGTACTTAAGTTCCTTATCATTAGATATGATAAGATGGTTAGTCACATGATGCCAACATGTGCAACTTTGGGTCACATGATCGTGGGATACATCATGTGATGTTATTTGACTGTGTGACAGTCTTGCCGTCCTCGGACTTCTATTGTTATAGATAACAATAGCGCATGTGCTTGTTCTGATTGGTTAGAACTCTGTAGAATACAATGGAACACTTACTATAGTAGTATTACACGTTGTATTAGGATTTACTCAGCAGATAAGGAGGCCGTGTCATCATGTAGTCATAGCCGCTTAGTGTGCATCAGTCAGCACAATAGATAAGGGCTAATAATAGAATCGACGCGTCAGCGCTGTAGTCATGTAGCATTACTCAGTAGTTAGTAATCGACTAAGTGCAGTAGTATATAAGACTTGCTGTAGCCTCCTGAGTAGAACCAACTTATCCTCTTGGTTTCTACTCAGGTGCGCAATCCTCCCTTGTATTCTTTACTCTTCTCCAATCTAACTTGTCCTCTTGGTTTCTACTCAGCCTGCCGCCGCATGATTCTTGTCTTTGACCTTGAATAAAGGT
>WTXK01000360.1:0-48350 GCA_025769895.1 Lactarius psammicola | reverse complement strand
TGAAGGCCCCCTGATGCGACCTCTCTGACATATTTTTTATTGCTTCTACAAATGACATCTTACATCTCCTAAGGTCCGTCCTATACCACATCATTCTATCTCTCCTTCCTCACTAATCCACGAGGGGATTCAGTTATGTGGCTGCAGTTGCGGCCTTCATGTTCATCACTCTTTCGCTCGGTGCGTGGCAACACTTGTGTGCGTGGCGGTTGACTGCATCTGCCACGCAACAGCCAGCGGTCTGCTCTGGCTTTCAGAACTGATCGAAGAGCACTCCAAGCTTGCCAAGGTGCTCGGAAAGAGAGGCATCTACGTACGTGTGGTGTCACTCACACTACCACCCGGGATTTAACATAAAAGAATAGGTCATAATTTCGATACACGTCTTGCTGGCGTTCACAGATGCCCTTCCGTTCCATAAGGTCGCGTTTTCCATACTCTGCCACGTCGTCTATCTCCAGAATTTCTCGCATACATGGCCCGTCATTTCCCTTTCCTCGCCCTCATTCGTCGCCTCTTGCATCCTTGTCGTCGCTGACCATTTCATGTGGTTCTTCCATTTTGCACGCCGCACACACGAGGCGCGTCAAGCGGCGCACAAGGCCTATCGCGGCGGGCCCGTGGTAAGACCCCCCACTTCGGCGACATGGCGACCTTTTCGGGCTCTGCGTCTGGCTCACCCGTTATTTCTCTTCCTGAGCCTGAGCGCGAATGACAACACGCTCCCCACATCCGGTGAGCCCCTCACTCACTCCCCCTCCCCGATAGCGTTTCACACAAAGTAAACCCTAGGTTCCTCCCCTCTGTCGCATCCTTCCCGACTTCGGCAGCGCAACGACCACCCCGCTCGCTCATCGCTCTTTCGTCTGATGTTCGGCTTCGTGCCTAGACTACGCCGCGCGTCGTCCCGCACTGCCGAAGGCCTCATCGCCCCGCCGTCGCCGGGCATCCCCCCACTGTCGCCCTCGCCCCACACTCACAGCTTCCCCCCGCGCACCCGACACGGGCGATGTCCCATGGCGAAGTCCACGAACCCACCAGTCCGGGACTGATGCCCGACTTTTCGCTGAACCGCCCTCCGCCACGGCGGACGGCGTCCGGTTCCAACGCGTTATCCTCAAGTGTTCGAAGACGAGGATCGGACAAATAGATTTTTTTCTTCGTTTTTATTCCCTTTGCCGCTCGTACAAGCGGTCCCTTTGTTTTCGGGTACTGTACCCATGCGTATTGAACAATATGGCATTTTCTAATCCGCGTTGTTCTCTGTGGGGGTTCTGTTTGTGGTAAGGTGCCTTGCGGCTGCATCGCGGTCCGGACGTTCCCATGACGTCAGCTTGAGGGACGCCGTCGATCTCGCTCACATGAGGCCAGCCATCGACCAGGGCTGGGTGTGTGAAAGGGCTGATGGTGATCACGCCACAGAAAACGTGAGGGGGTAAGTTACCGAAATGGGAACGTCGATTGCTCTTTCAAAATGACCGTCAAGATCACTCACTTTGAGGTCCATGGTGCGGTCTTGTCCTGAACGGAGCCGCAGCAAGGGAAGGTTGACTTGTCGATACCGAGCAGATGTCAGGTTTCCAACCTCCTTGACAGGCGATGGATCCGATGCGATGTTCGTCCTTTGGCGTGTTTAGACCGATGTGCCTCGCGCTCACACTGGCACTTCGGGGACCTATCGTTAGGAACACCGACTGCGACTACTCCGCTGCGTACGTGTCGCTCCACACGGATTCAAACCTCGTCGGACATGGCATGACTTTTACGATCGGGCGTGGGAACGATATTGTGAGCGTTGCGAGGAGACCCTGTGGGAAGAGAGCGCATTTATGATCTTACTACTTTTTGCTGTTGGTTTTGCATTTTTAGGTTTGTCAAGCGATCAAGGCGGTCGCTGATCGTGTCGTGAACAAGGAGATCGAGTCGCTGTTCGCCGACATGGGCCAAAACATGGGATTACCTCGTCGCTGACTCGCAGCTTCGGTGGTACGCTTTTTGTTCCTTCGGCTTTTTACATTTACATTTTCTCGTGTCGTAAGTTACATGCTGAAATTGCATTGCTTTTATTAGGATCGGCCCAGAGAAAGGCGTTATTCATATTGCAACAGGCGCCGTGGACAATGCTCTTTGGGATCTGTATGCAAGGGCCCGTGGGAAGCCTCTCTGGAAGCTTCTCGTCGACATGAGTCCCGTAAGCCGGCCTCGCAAACGGCACGAGATCTTTCCCCAGACATGCATCCCTTTTTCTCACAGGAAGAACTCGTCAAGTCGGCCACGTTCCGCTATATTACTGACGCGATTACACCAGATGAGGCACTTACGATCCTAAAGGCTAAAGAGGCGACGAAGAATGAACGTGAGGATATTGTGCGCGATCAAGGGTAAGAAGACTGTATGGGCGCACAGCCTAGTGGAAAAGGCCGGCACACTCACACGATTGTCGCACCACGGACCAGATACCCGCCTACGTGACATCCGCAGGCTGGCTAGGTCTCTCGCTCTCTTTTTGATGATCACCTTGCATGCCCCTGTGGCGTCTTCCTACGCCCCCGATCTCTCTCTCTCTCTGACCTGACTGACTGACGCCCCTTTCATTTTCCCACAGGGTATTCCGACGAGAAGATCACGCGGCTGACGCGAGAGGCCGTGCAGGCCGGCTTCAACCACTTCAAGATGAAAGTGGGCGCGGACCGCGCGGACGACCTGCGCCGCGGCAGGCTGATCCGCTCGATCATCGACGACCGCAGTACCTCCCGGACGGACACGCGCCGCGCCGCCCGGGAAGTCCAGCGCTTGCCGGGAAGAACGCGGGGCCGACCGGAGCCGTGCTCATGATCGACGCGAACCAGGTATGGGACGTGCAGGAGGCGATCGACTATGTGGCGTCGCTGGAGGAGATCAATCCTGGTGCGGGCGCATTTGATGTGGTGGAAGAAGAAAACTAAAGTTTAGTGCTGCGGCAAGGTTATTGAGGAGCCCACGGCGCCGGATGATATCCTCGGGCACGCCACGATCCGCCGCGCTCTCAGGGCACACGGAATCGGCGTCGCGACGGGAGAGCACGCGCATAACCGGATAGTGTTCAAGCAGCTGCTCCAGGCGGAGGCGATAGACGTCTGCCAGATCGACTCTGTCGTCTAGCGGGCGTCAGCGAGGTGCTCAGCGTGCTCTTCATGGCGACAAAGTGGGTTCATGTTGGCGCTTTCTAGTAGGTTCGGCGTGTGATTGACGTCTGTCTGTTGGCCTATAGGTTTGGGGTGCCAGTCTGCCCACATGCAGGTGGTGTGGGGCTTTGTGAATATGTGATCCACTTAAGGTGAGTGTTTTTTTTTACAATGAGGTGCGCAGATGTTGATGCTGCCCGGCGGCCGTCTGGAAGCTTGATCGATTATATTGCTGTCTCTGGTACCATGGAGCGCAACGTGCTTGAATATGTGGATCACTTGCACGAACATTTCCTTTATCCATGTTCCATCAATCAGAAAGGAAGATACAACGTGCCCAGCAACCCCGTTGAGGGATACAGGTAGATTTCTGCATTGGCTCTTTGCGAAAACTGATTCATGTCCTATGTAGTATTGAGATGCACAAGTCGAGCATCGCGGAGTATGAGTGGCCAAACGGGTCGTATTGGGCGAAGACGAAGGCAGGATAGTTAAAAGTAGTGAAACAAGGGTTTTGAATAGGACTTAGAAAGCCTTGTACAGTCCGTATAGCGGTATTAGTAGTCGCAGCGGTACTATGAGACTGGTATGAGACAACGGTAAGGACGGACCGTCCTCCCGGTGTTCAATAACGTTCAATAGTCAGCCACGCGCTACGCGTATCGGCGTTTGGCTGAAGACGCGATGAGGGTGACTGTCCGGAAACTTTACAGCACCGCCGTGAAAACACCCGTTGGGAAGACTGTGCGCTCTACCTTTCCCATAGCATATATGCGTTTCTCAACAATGGCCCGCGCGATATACGACCATATAGCTTGCGATATCCTACAGCGCCCACTATGCTCCCTTTGCGCCACATGTTTCTAAGCAACTGGTAGAATCTCGTGAAGAGTGAGCTCAAATTACTCCAAAGGAAAAAAAAAATCGTAGAGTTTTGATGCTCTTTCAGGTTTGCCGTGACAAATCCCGCGACTGGTTTGCACATCTGCACGTGAGTCAAAGATACTACCCACTCCCTGCCCAAGGTCATTTTCTCATGAGTTAACTGCGCAGCGTCGATACTGCCAGTCCCGAAGACGTCCGACACGCCGTGGACGATGCCCACGCCGTCTTCGAGTCCGGCGTGTGGTCGCGTGCGCCTGCTATCCATCGATCAAAAGTCCTGACGCGCCTCGCTCGGGCGCTGGAGGAGCGCGTCCCAGCATTCGCAGAGCTCGAGACGTTGCAGACGGGACGCGCCATACGAGAGATGCGCGCGCA
This sequence comes from Lactarius psammicola, assembly GCA_025769895.1. Taxonomy (NCBI): domain Eukaryota; kingdom Fungi; phylum Basidiomycota; class Agaricomycetes; order Russulales; family Russulaceae; genus Lactarius; species Lactarius psammicola. The sequence continues at coordinate 43,926 of WTXK01000360.1, read as the reverse complement.
GCTCGGCCGTCTCCCGGAGTGGATGTGAGTCGTTTTCTTCGTCTGCCTTACTGGCGCGTGTTGATTGATCATCTCCGTCGTTGTCGTTCGCGCGCGCGCGCTGTCTATCTAGCGAATACTACGCCGCCCTGTTGAGGACGCACCAGTCGTTCGTCGCGCCGACGCAGGGAAAACTGCTCAAATTGCAGCGCGTCCCGTTGGGTGTCGTCGCGCAAATTACGGTGGGTCGTCCCCGTGACAGATGTCGGTTAGCGCCATGGAACGGACCCGATGTAGCCGTTTAATCACCCGTTGCTCATCGCTATCAAGAAGATCGCCCCAGCCCTGGCTGCAGGGAATAGCGTCATCGTGAAACCCTCAGAGGTGATACCTTCCACATGGTCGAGAAACATTGTTATGCCTTACCACTCCCCGCATAGCTAGCGCCTATATCTGTATTGGAGTTCGCGAAAATGGCCCTCGATGCTGGAGGTAGGCCTTCTTTATGAGCCTGGAATATCTCGACTGAGCGCGTACTCGAGTTCCCAGCGGTGTCCTTTCTGTACTCCCTGGGCCTGGAGTTACAACTGGAAAGGAGCTAGTCTCGCATCCCCTCGTGCGGAAAGTGGACATTACGGTGACTGATCATACCTATTATCTAGCACGCCTTTTTGAAGGTTTATAAAGGCAGGTACTGCTACAGGACGTGCTCTGGGAAGCATCGTTGGTGGCAATTTAGCAGCCTTTACTGCTGAGCTTGGCGGGAAGGTAAGTCAGCAAGAGGGACTCATGGGCACATTGCTTAATCGACGATTTATCAGGCTCCAATCATAATCTTTGACGACGCCGACATTTCTTCAGCTGTCAACGGGGCAGCTTTCGCTTCCTTCGTGGCTTCTGGACAGACGTGTGTGTCAGGAACTCGCTTACTTGTGCAGTCTGGGGTCTACGATGCTTTTGTCTCGCAATTTATGGAGAAAGTGAAGGGCATTACAAGGCGGATGGGCGACCGTGCGTGAGCGGAGCTCAATCACCCATGACAAGACGACCTGACTTCACGAGCAGCTATGAATCCTCAGAGCACAGTGGGCTCCGTGATTTCGGCGCGCCACCTGCAGCGAATACATAGTATGGTCGAGACGCGCAGTTCGGGCACAATCCTCACAGGCGGCGAGCCGCTCAAGGACCGTTCATCCCTAGACGGATTCAACTTTTCCCGGGGCAGTTTCTACCCACCAACAGTGATCACGGATGTATCCTTGGAAGATGCTCTATGGAAAGAAGAAGTTTTCGGACCAGTCGTTGTGCTTAGAAAGTTCGAGGTGCGTGCCGAGATCTCGTTTTCGTCCACCATAGCCTCATCTCCTGTCTTTAGACCGAGAGCGAGGGCGTAGAGCTTGCTAATGACTCGCGATACGGGCTCGGGGCCGGCATATGGACACAAAACGTATCGCGTGCGCACCAAGTGGCAGCGCAATTGCAGTCCGGCTTAGTATGGGTAAATACTCATCATCGAAATGACCCGAGCTCGCCGTGGGGCGGCATGAAAGAGAGCGGGATTGGGCGCGAAAATGGCATCGAGGCTTTCGAAGCGTGTAAGTTCATCGGACTCACCACGAGGGTTTCAATCTTCAAATTTAAGAGCTCACTTTCACGCAGACTCGCAGAGCAAGTCGACTATTGTGAATACTGCCCCGGTCGAGGAGATTCGTGAGCACGACGACTGGTTTGGGGCGAGGTGGAAAATAAACGCTACGGGTGAATACACAGCACGTATCATCGCCCTATCGTGCTCTTGCTTTGCCTTCCTTTTGCCCAACGAAGTGGTAGCCACCAAAATCTAGTCTATAAGCATCTAGAAGTGGACCGTTCCGACTGGCGTAATGGTCAGACGAAAGATCTTTGCGATGGTTCTGCCAGCATCCACGTCAAGCGGCGCAGCCGATATTAATCTCGGGAAGGGGTTGGGGTGGGGTTGAATGAATGAACCCCCTGTGGGCTGTGGAAATTGTGGGTTTGAGGAGGTAGGGCCAAAGCGGAGCCATCATAGGAGGCCACAGAGTCCTGAGAAACGACAGCAGACGGAGAGGTACAGGAAACTGCAGGCTCGTGGGAAATATCTTCTTCGGAGCTGAAAGAGGGCATTACGATTGGTGACGTCGATCTCACGTGCTCAGGGTCGCAGTGCAGCATGACACCTTCACCAGCATGGGTAACACACGATTTCGGGTCTGGGAAAACTGATGAGTGGCGATGGTTCAGGACGGCGCAGAGCGGGTATGACGATTCGGCCCACAAGACCGGGTCCAACGATCGCGTGGAGGCCGAAAACGCCGTGGGCTGAGAGTCCGTCCCGTCATGCAGAGAGATATATACAGACCGAATCATCCTCAGGATCGTCCGTGCGTAGCGTCGCTCGACTTCGGAAACCTGCTGGTCATGCGCCATGAACGTGATTTGGTTCCAGAGTGCGCAGAAGCGAGCCTGGAGCTCAGGAAGCGTCCCCACCGCGTCGAAATTACGCGCGATACGTAACGTATGTCTAATCAACCCGTCCAAGCTGAGGGTGTATTCTACGCCGTTGTGCGGTGGGTCTAATAGACGCTGGACGATGTGTATGAGGTTGGCGAGGAACAGGCTGTCGCCATTGTCGAGGTAAACATGAAGGGTGTCTTCCGAGATATCAAATTGGCGCATCACGGTATGGAACCAGTGCTGGTCGCGCTCCTGTACATGAGTAGTGATAGCGGCGGCCATGCACTGCGCGGAAATAGCGACATCGGGGTCGTCGTCGTTGCTGTGGGCCTCCGTCAGGTGCCAAAAGTCAAGCGACCCGAAGATTTTTCGTGGGATTGGGTTCGGACTCCCGAAATGCAGCGCCTGGTAGAAGGTGACCGGGAAGAGAGGCGTCACGAGGTCCAACGCCCTCATGTAGACGCGCTTCCGCCGCTCCTGTATAGCCTCGGAAACCAGACCGGACGAGAAAGTGCGCTCGATAAAGAGGAAAACCGTGTATGCCATTCCGGGAATGCGATTGATCATGTCCGTCAGGACGTTCCCGGGGTTCGTGACTTCATGCGAGCTGAGAAAACCAGGGATACCCGCCAGAAATTGTTCCAGCTCGTGGTCCTCCTCTAGCGAGTTGAACGTCATGGACAGCCCACGGACGTCGATGTCCGGCGATAGCCTCAGAGCGGACCCCTCCGTTTCCTTCGTGAAACCGCTGAAGAATCGCTTGTTCAGCCGGTTCTCTACGACCGAGATCCTGTACCAGCTATCCAAACTGACAAGCTTGTGCCCGTGCAACTCCGAGGCGACGGCTTTGAGGGTCCGAAGCACCAGCCACGAGATTCCCGTAGCGCAGAACCAAGCAACTGTCGTGAGTGGGGTGTAATACGGGCTGTCATGGCGGAAGATCGGGAGCAGGGTGATGTACAGGTACAGAGCGATGCAGAATCCTATACACCAAAGGACGATCGAAAAGACGGTGTGGTTGATGGTGCACATTTTGATGGTAAAATTTATTTTCATTATTACTTATTATATGTAAACTTAGTACTATAAATAATATTATAAAGAATATAATCCTAAATTACTTAATGTTATATTAATATAACCAAATATAGGTGCTATTATACTTATTAAACTACTTACTTCAAATTGTTCTAATGGAGAATTTATTATTAAATTTAAATTATGTAACATTTTGATTTTTGTTTTTTTTTAGCACAAAAACACGACGAGGCCGGCGAAAAAGAGGAAGACTGCGATATGAAGCAATGCGGGCAACGCCTCGACGGCCCAGGGAAGATGGAGCTTTTCTATGCCTTCGGCAAAGAAGGCGCGGATCCGTGCGCGCTTGTGGGGGCTGTAGCGGGGCTGCGTGACTCGGACATATCGGCGTGCCCACTGTTGCAAGGAAGTCGCGAGTAGCGCGCAGGTGAGGCTTATCACCAGGCTCAAAAACCAGAGCGTGTTGAACCAGACGGCAGACATGGGCGGTTTGAACGTTGATGGATCAAGTGGCAGTGGGAGGGAGATGATCGCTTGCGAATCATTGGAAGTGGCAAGAACCTGGTAAATGTTTGCGAGATAGAACGCCGAGATAGCCTGTGGATTGGGCTGGAGACTTTGGTAGGTTCCGACGAGAAAGCCTGCGACCGTAGCTGAGAACAGACCCGTCTGTAGTGATATGTCAGCGGCATGATCCATCATGATGTCTGCCGGGTCTGCATCAAAGAACGTACAAAAACGAGTATCCCATCCGCGTCTCCTTTCCACCTTTCAGCCACTCTTCTGTCTTCCTCCTCGGCCCTGTCCAAATACATGGAGAAGAGAGCGCCTGACCCATCTGTATAGCTGGACTCCGTTTGTGGCTCTCCGCTAGAAGCAGGCAACGGTACGTTCTCAAAATCGTAGAAAACGCCGTGGGATCCTGTTTCACAAACTCTGAATGGTGTGTCCAAAAGCAGGCAAGTCATTCATCAGCGTCTCGTACCTGTGTCGTCGCCCACATCACCCAGCGACTCTATCCTGTATCCTTGCTCGGGATCCTGAGTCTGTGACATTACAGCAACCGCAGCTTTGGAAAGTGCTGACCGATCGAGCGCCGATCCCCAGTCGATTGGTAGTTCAATGTTCGAGGTCTTACTAATGATTACGTTGACGAATTTGTTGGTCTCTGCGAGAGTATGTTACGCTACTAATGACATGACGTGCACTGCCAAAACGTGCCTGACCCTGTCTGAGGGTTCGGTAAGTCCAGGTCCATGGGACCCCATTGGCGCGCAAATCGTGAGGGGATCGGATCAGTAGTATTGAATATTGAATCCTGGACGCTGTGTCAGTTGGAGCTTGGATCATCAGCGCAATCAGCACGCAGAAACTGCCAAAATTTCCTTTTTTTGGCTCCTGGCAGACCAGCTGTATTCACGCACATCCAGAAACTTGTTCAGAAAGCAATGAAATTTTATTCGTGATTCCACTATATATATATGACTGAATAACCTTCACCCACTCGTTGCCATGTTGTACTTGTACCACGCTGCGGGACAGGACGCTGCCTGCTCACATACTACACACTCCACGGAGACTAGCACACAGCTACCTACTGCCACTGTACTCAGAAAGAGCCTCTTCGTGCTACTGGGGATGGTAATAGTGGTGGCGACAGCGAGGGTAGTTGTGGTGCAGTGAGAAGGGTGCCTGTCATGGTGGACGGGAAATTGAAGTTGAAGAAGTTGCCAACGAGTTTAAGTAATCAGGCATCAATCAGCCCCCACACACGGCAGACTCGCAAGAGAACCCATGATCAGACCCACCCATGGGCCACCTCAGCCCGATTTGCTCAAGGTTGGCTCAGCAGCAGACTTCAACGTTCGATTGACACAATAGCCTGAATAAGACTGACACGTGGTCAGCTCAGTGCGGGTCGTGGGAACCCTGTCCGAGTAATGGCATCTGGTGAGAATTGGTGGTGTTATAGTGGCGACAGTGGCGATATCGTAGGCAAGAAATGCGGACAAGCGTTGCATTTATGAGATGTAACCTCTAGTTTTTGCAACCGTATTTCGAAATGCGGAATCGAATGCGAAACCAGACTTGAATGCGATGGATGGCCGCAACTTTGAATTGACTCATTGACAGGATCGTACAAATGCGGGCCAATGCCAATTATGCCTATAGGCATTGTAATTGGTCGCTCCTTAGAGGCAGTGCTCGACTCCTAGTATAAGTGGATCCTCTTCCCTGGTCCTCCAAGGGTTCGTCGTGTGACAAGTGCTCCTCTCTCTGCGGTCGTCCCTCCTCGTTACATTCTTCGACACTTAGATTCTAATTCTTAGAAATGGCTTCACCCAACCCCAATCTGGACATTGAGGCTCAGACCAATAGGGTTACGGAGACTCAGCCTACGACTTCTCGCAAATCCTTCACCAACTACAAATACCGCAAGTCCCCAGCTACCATCTAGCGCAGATCCTCAGCCTCAGGCCCACAAATACCAACCAACATCACAACGGGAATGCTCCTGAACCTCAAACTGCGGATAATTCACAGGTCCTGCGGGGTATGTTGACTTGCACTTTTCACAAGTTATAATCTCATTCGTGTACTAGACGAGAACCAAGGGGACTCTTCTGATGGCCTGTGGTCGATATACCTCACTGAGGCAGAGAAGCAGGACACGGAGGTGCTTGAGAGGTGGAAGGGAGATGCAAACGGAATCCTGTATTTGTGAGCCTTGGTCTGATCCCTCTTGTACATATTCCACATCTAAAGTACGTCTTGAAGACTGGTTATTCTCCGCCACCGTCGCTGCCTTCATCATTGAAAGCTATAAGTTGTTATCTCCCAATTCCAGCGATACGACCAATGCGCTCCCTTACTCAAATATCTGTTCAACTTGTCAATATCTCTAATAGGACTGTTACGTGTCTATCGGCACGTGGCTCGACTTGAGCGATGATAGGCGACACTACAAAGATACGACTTAGCGATTTATGACGGCCTCCCTTGGCATGTGATCGTGAGAGTATAACAGCAAGCCCTTTATCCGTGGGACAATACTGACTTGAGGGTAAGAATGACGAGGCAGGCTCCTATCAGAAGGAGTGCAAGACTTAGACCGATGAGGAAGGATAAGACGGAAGAATACAGGATAGATTCAAGAAGACCAAGCTGCGGACTTACGGCGGCAGCTTGGCTAACCTTATATACATATACTCGAGGGCTTTAAAGTGCCTCTTGAAAGGTAAGTAACCCAATCACGTATAGTATGGTTATCGTAAGTGGTCCGTCCGAGTCATAGATATCGTACAACGACAAGCCAATCACACACCTCGTCCTTATCATACAGTACTGGTGTTATCAAACCGTTATCTTATGAGTCACGTACCCTTAATCACATGCTGCGGTCCGGGGATACGAGCTACCCGGAATCCTCATCGTAACATCACCCCCTTTTCAGGAGGGATGCCCACATCCTAGTAGCCTCGGTCGTGTTGGTATTCTGTGTGATCGGGCCGTTCCCAGAGTATCTCCGGGTCTCCGAGTTGTCGGCGTTCTTTCTCCAGGCATGCGGAGGGCGTCGGCCCTGTGGAGGCGAGCAGCGCACAGCGACCGTCGTCCATACAGAACAGCGATGCCTGCTTCGAGTTCGCGAATGCGTTGTTCGAGACGCTGCTGATCTTGCGTCAGCGCTCGGTACCGGCATACTTCGGCGATGATTGACTTATCTTTAAGTGCCTGGAGGCACTGGTCCATCACCGGCTGCCTGGGATGCCCCCACTCGATCTTCTTCAGCTGCTCTTCGGTGTATTTGGGTGGCCTCGGGAGTACCGCTCTGGACTGGCATAGAACAGGGATATGTACACCCGGTCGGTACGGTCGGTCCCCATCAGGATAATGGGGTCGTCGCTCTCGATAAACTGGTACCAGAGTGCCGGTCGCGTTACGCCTTGGATAGTGATAGGAGCGGGTATGTAGTCGCTCCCGGCGTTGCGCATCCATCCGACAGGGGTCTTTGCCTCGAACGATTGTTTGAGGGGGTCTTCTACGGGGTCTTGCCATTTATGGCGCCATAATAGGTTCCCCATCGGTAGTGGCGGCGAAATGGCGTGTCATCGGGTAAGTGTTCATACCGCCCGTACGTGATGTGAGGATGCTCAGCTGGGTACAACTCCGTCTCCCGGTCTACACTCCCGAACTCTTGAGTCGCGACTCGCGCAGCCGCTTTATTTCGGCGCGTCGCTTCAGCAGCTTCTCTCTCCTCGCGGCGCTTGCGGCGTCGAGCTGTTCGTTCGTCCATGCTTGCGCCGTGTGCCACCACAGTTCCGCTGGCCTCTTGACGGTCGGCTTGAAAGCGGTGTCGTACTGGTAGGGGCTCGGAGTCGCTCGTATCTTCTCCCACGACGAGAGGGTTTTCGTAAGATCCAGGGCGACGCTCCTCCTCGTCAGGAATGTTCCGCACTGTAAGCAGCCGGGGCTGTAATGCGTCTTCGGACAATGTTGCCTGTGCAGGGCCAGGGAAGGCGTGCTCCACAGCGGCAAGTTCGTCTCGGGTAATCGGGGCAACCACTGTACCCTCGTCTTCTGCAGTTGCATGGACCACAGCGGCTCCTTCTCCTGCGCTGTGGTTGCTGTCGTTGTCGTTGTTGTCGTCGGTGGACTCCCATCCGAGGGCGGCGGTGTTGCCGGTTTCATGGACACGCCGAAGTCTTCGCTGGGCCTCTGGGAGTGTGATGAGCCCTTCCAATAGCTCGGCCGAGAATACTTCTTCAGCGGTTTTAGTGGCATAGTATGAAAAGTCCATGGAAGGGATGTGAGAAGTAGAAGGAGGGAAGTAAAGTGGGGAGTGAAGCGACTCAGCAATTCGGGTGCCCCTTAAATGCGTCCTTGCGTCGGAGTTTGATTGTTCAAACTCCCTTATCTTGTCTTTGGCAAAGATATCGGCTTTGTTGACCCACTGGTTCTCCGAGTCCGGGTATCCCAGCCACTTTACCAGATATTGCCTCGTGCGTCTTCTGCCAAACAACTGGGTGTCCAAGATCTTCTCGACCTCGTATTCCTCTTCCCCTTCTACAAGATCTGGAGGTGGACGTGTGAAGTTGGGTCCGTGAATGGTAGTCTCGCGATAAGGTGTGAGCAAATTGATGTGAAACACCGGGTGTATCTTCCACTGAGCCGGCAATTTCAAATGATAAGAGTACGGCGACATCACCTGGTCTACCACAAAAGGGCCATGCTGTTTGGCTGCCAGTTTGGCGCTTGGTTGATTGGTTTTGAGGTTGCGCCCATCTAACCATACTTGGTCGCCAATTCGGAACTTGGGCGTATCTTTGTGCTTGACCCATAAGGTCTGGGCCTTCGTTATCAGCGATTGTGCCTCTTGCCGTGCTTCCTTAAGCTGTTCATGCGTGTGGTTATCTGTGGAAGAGGGGATGGCTTATCCGTCCAATCAGCGCGCGGGTGATATCCCATTAGAAGTTCAAAAGGGGACTTCCTTGTTATCTCGTGGGGCCATGAGTTGTGCGCGGAATTCCGCCAGAGGTAGATAGTGGAGCCAGTCCTTCTGATGGTAGTCCACTTGGAAACGCAAGTATTGTTCCAGCCATTGATTGGTCCGTTCTGATTGTCCGTCTGTCCGCGGGTGATACGCCGACGAGATGTTCTGTTCAATTCCCAGTTGTCGACACAATTCTCTTGCAAATTTGGACCCAAACCGGGGGTCTCTATCCGATATGATTTTAGTGGGGAGGCCGTAACGAGCAAAAACGTGCTTAGCGTATAACTGGGCCGTCTCTTCTGCCGATATGTCCTCGCAGCAGGGTATGAAAACCGTCGCCTTTGTGCAGTCGTGATCTGTGACCGTTAGTATTGAATCATATCCCCCCGAGGAGGGGAGTTTGACAATGAAGTCCATGGCCATGACTTCAAATGGCTTTGCTTCTGGCTTCGGGAATATCGGTTGTAAGGGTGCGCGTATGGGTCGCATGTTGGCCTTATTTCGTTGGCATTCCGCACACCCCTTGACGTACTCCACGATGTCTTTGGTCATCCCCGGCCAAAAGTAGTGTCGCGCCACTAACATACCCGTTTTGGTCATTCCTGGGTGACCGTAGACTGGTGGGGAGTGGTGAGCATCAATAATGGCACATTTTTTGGTTACTCCCCCAGTGACGACACGTCGTCCCTCTTTATACCACACTCCATCGATCTTCATTAGTCGGTGCGCATTGATCCAGTGTTGGATTTGGGCTTCATCTTGCATATGGTCGTCGTCTTCTTTCGCTTCCAGAGATGTCACGTTCGCGGTTCGGAGGAACATGTGGTCCGGGAGTACGATTACGTTTTGATTGTCGTTGTCCCCCGTGTCGTAGTCGCTGCGTCTTGACAGTGCATCGGCGCGTCCATTGGACCTTCCTGCAACATGCTTTATTTTGATCGGGTATTCGGACAGCTCTACCACTTCCCTTGCTATCCGTCGGTTAATATTTTGCGGACTTCTCCAGTATAGTAGGTTCGCGTGATCTGAATGGACTATGATGTCGTGTGGGGATCCGGCCAACAGGGGTTTCCAGTGCTTGAGGGCCTCAACGATGGCTAGAAGCTCCAGGTCGTACACATGATAGTTGCGCTGGGCTGGGTCTAGCGTCTTTGAAAAGTAACCGATCGGGTGTTTCTTGTTGTCTTGCTTCCATTGCAAGAGGACCCCTCCGATAGCGTATCCCGACGCGTCAACTTCCAGTTCGAACTGATCTGTTAGTATAGGGTGTGCTAATATCGGTTCTTGCGTTACGCGTGTCTTTAATGTGTTGAACGCCGTCTGTTGTTCCGGACCCCACCTCCATTCTTCCCCTTTTCATGTAAGGATATTCAGGGGGCGTGCATGGTGTGCGAAACCTCTGATAAATGCGTGATAAAAATTGCAAAATCCGAGAAAAGAGCGAACGTCCTTAACGGTTTTAGGGACAGGCCAGTCGCGAATGCCCGCGATTTTCGCAGGGTCCATGCGTGTTACCCCCTTTTCAAGGATTACCCCCAGGTAATCCATCGCGGGTGCATGGAAGAGGCATTTCTCCAATTTGAAGTAAAGGTCGTGGTCTTGAGCAACTTGGAGGACATCTCGTACTGCTGCGATATGGCCGTCGAGGCCAGAGCGGGAGGCGATGCCTATATCGTCCATGTAGACGCGGATTGTGGTGCCCAAGGGTTCGTGTTTGAGGATAGTATCGCGATATATGAAATTCATCATGGTCTGGAAGGTAGCGGGGGAGTTTGTGAGTCCGAAATACATAACCGTTGGTTCAAAGAGTCCATAGCGCGTTTTGAATGCCGCTTTCTCTTCGTCCCCCTCCTTGATACAGACGTTATTATACCCCCATCAGATGTCGAGTTTCGTGTATATGTCCGCGTTACTCAGGTCGGTTATGAGATCCGTGATGAGAGGAAGGGGGTACTGGTTTCGCACCGTTATATCATTGAGCTTGCGATAATCCTGTACCGGTCGGAGCTTTCCATCCTTTTTCTTCACGAAGAAGAAGGGAGATGCGTAGGGTGACTTGGAGGGTCAGATATACCCCTTCTTCGTTTCTTCCGCGAGGAACATTTGTAAGGCTTCGTCCTCTTGTCGCGACAACGGATATATTTTACAGTCCAATGCTGCTGGTGCATTGGGCTTTAGTTCGATGGCGTGGTCCCAAACTCGTTTGGGGGGAAAGCGGCGCGACTCTTCTTCGCTGAACAGGTTTTTGTATTGGGTGTACTGCGGCGGGAGTATTGCTGCGGTTGTATGTTGCTTTGCCTTGATTGCAAGCTCCATAGCGGTAGTTCGTATGGTGCATTGTTCCTTAAGTTTTCGGATAATGAGGTTCCGATCCCCGCTGGAAAGGGGTTCTGTAGTGGTGGTGCCAATGATCGGTTGGCGCGTTATGTGAGGATTTACAGACCGGATAACAACAGGTAGCATGTCTTCTCTTATTGTGGCGTATTTCCACGTGAATTGTGGTTCGAACGTGGCCAGCCACGGGTACCCCATAACAATGTCTTCGTTTCCGATGTCCGTGATGAGGAATCTCATCTCCTTGTGAATGCCTTTAGTGCGCACATCGAGGTCCACATAGTGAGTGATGGACCCCCCTTTGTTCTCTGTGTTGTCGATGTTCCATATTTTTCGCGGCTTCTCCAGGGGAATTAGTCCCAGCCCCATTTTTTTTGCGAATTTGTGATTCATAAAGCAGTCAGTGGCTCCGCTGTCCACCAGTGCTTGTATGTCGGCCATAGCGTGATGTGTGCGAGTCGAAACTGGGATATGCATAGATCGGAAACGCGTAGTTACTATTACAACATCACGAGAATGTATTGCCCTCACCCAGGCCGCCGGGTTCAGGCGCTTGAAAAATCCTCCCTCTCCCATATTCCTTTCATTACTAGTTCTTGGGTTGCGTCACTTTTGTTGGCAATCGTTTGGAGTACTTGTGTCACTTCTTGTTGCGGCGTGAGTGTTGCCGTGGCCCGCGCTTGCACCGGCGGTTGATAGGTTTGTCGTTGTTTACGGGGCTGTGTGCAGTCACGGCTGAAATGTCCATACTTTTGACAATTATAACATTGTACTCCCCTGGTGTCGCGGGGTTGTCCCCCTTGTCGTTGAATATATCCTCCCTGCGGTGCGTATCGCCCTCTTGATCCTTGGGTGTAGGATCGGAAATTCGGGTCACTGGGGCTTATGTCTTCGGACCCTGCGACTGCTGCTGTGCTGTCGTCGACTTCTCCTCCTCTTGCTCTTGCCTGTGCGGATGTGTCCATTGCATCAGGATGCACGAGATGCGGTGGCGGGAAGTATCCCCCTCGGTTCCCAGGGCGGCTTCAGTACTTCTCCAAGTTCTTCTTCCCTTCGTTAAAGTGGTTCTGAAGGTGGATATATTGCTCCTGCCTTTTGAGGAGGGCTGCTTTCCATCCTTCGTAGCTTTGTGGATTATCCAGCGTGTAGCACTGCTCGTATAGTTTGCGTGGAAGTCCTTTGGTGAATACGTTGATCACCATTGGCGAATCTGCTCGGTAGCCAGCGCGCCGTACTAGTTCTTCAAACCTGGACACATACTTGTCAATATCCCCTCCTTCCATTCGTATTCCATCCTGCAGCGCTGTTCGCGCTTGCTCTTGCTCCATCGTATTTGTAAATCGCCTCTTGAAGCTGCGGTATACAGCTTCCCAAATTCGCTCGTCATCTTCTGGTATTCCATTTGCGATTTGTAGTGTTAGCCATCTAGTGTGGGTGGTGATCCACTCGTTCAGGTCGTCCCCTTCTAAGAAAGTGAGGAATAGGATGGCACGCGAGTAGGCTTCTCGCATTGTTTGCGTGTGGCGGTTCATGCCTCTGTATAGTTCCCACTTGGTGAGAAATGTTTCAGTAGCCTTTCGGTCACCGCGAAATATAGGAGGGGGCTGCCCTTGCAGTTTGTTGTAGTCCCCCCTTGCGTTGGGGTCTACACCTGGTGGTCCCCCGCGGCCACCTCCGCCACCTCCACCGCCTCCCGGTGGTGGTGGTCCTCCTGCTGGTGGTTGTCGAGGTGGTATTCCTCCGGGATATCGTCCAGGAGGCCCTCCTCCCCTCGGAATATTGGCGGGTATTCCTTCACCTTCTACATGTTATCTTGCCAGGTAGCTCCATACTCGGCTCTGCTCCCTGTCTGATGGGGGGTCGGGTTGGTCTGGTCCGTACATTCGTTGGTTCGCGAGCTCGTCGAGGGTTAGGTGGTGGCCCGTATTTGGGTCGATGACTCGCTCTTCTGGTTGTAGTGGCGTTGGCGCCCTTTCTTCCTCGCGTTCGCTTTGTAGTCTTCGCTCGGCCAATCTGTCAGCGAGTCTGTTCTCTTCCTCGGTGTACACGCGTGTTTCTGTTTCTGTGGCCATGACTGCGGGTGATCTGATATTTATCTGCTCGGCTTGAGCGGCTAAGGAGTCGATACGTATCTCATCAAATCGCCGACGTTGTTGTTCTTCTTCTGCGTCTGGTCGATCTCCTACTTCGTCTTCCGTCGTAGTTGGTTCGGTGCTGCCTTCAGATGGCGCTGGTGCACTGTCTTCTTCTGCACCGTCGATTGGTCCCCACTGGTCCCTGTGCACTACCTCGCTTCGTAGGATGTTGCAACCGTATTCGGGTCCTGTGGGTCGTAGTACGTCCCACCGTTCTCTGCGAGGACTCCAAGCAACTTCTGTCCAACACGTATGTTCGAAATTGAACTCAACTGGATAAGTCCTTGCTGGTCTTGTGGGTATGTCCACCCAATACCCGGTAACGTTGTTCACCGTTCCCCACCACGCATTTCCAAGATAACGGGCAGGAATGTTCCGATCTCCTCTTCGTTCGATGGAGTATTGTGCAAATACCCAACTATCCGCTGTAGTTTCGGTCGCCACGATGGGAGCTTGGTCTTAATGTTACGTGTCTATCGGCACGTGGCTCGACTTGAGCGATGATAGGCGACACTACAAAGATACGACTTAGCAATATGACGGCCTCCTTGGCACGTGATCGTGAGAGTATAACAGCAAGCCCTTTATCTGTGGGACAATACTGACTCGAGGGTAAGAATGATGAGGCAGGCTCCTATCAGAAGGAGTGCAAGACTTAGACCGATGAGGAAGGATAAGACGGAAGAATACAGGATAGATTCAAGAAGACCAAGCTGCGGACTACGGCGCAGCTTGGCTAACCTTATATACATATACTCGAGGGCTTTAAAGCACCTCTTGAAAGGTAAGTAACCAATCACGTATAGTATGGTTATCGTAAGTGTCCGTCCGAGTCATAGATATCGTACAACGACAAGCCAATCACACACCTCGTCCTTATCATACAGTACTGGTGTTATCAAACCATTATCTTATGAGTCACGTACCCTTATCACATGCTGCCGGTCCGGGGATACGAGCTACCCGGAATTCCTCATCGTAACAAGGACACCCCTCGCGAGCGTTGCAGCGCAGCGCAGCCACTCGTTCAAACTGACAGCTTCTGCCGTCAGGGTCAACGTGTTCTGGTTCCTCAGTTTGGTCCTCAGCATGAGCTGTGCACTTTCTGCGACATTGATGCAACAATGGGCCCGACGGTATCAGGAACTCGCACAGCGCCGTGGTGCATTTCACAGGCACGGGCGTATGCGGGCATATATATTCGATGGGATCAACAGATTTGGAATGGCTCAAGCCATCGCGACAATGCCCACGCTCCTGCACATATCGGTCTCCCTCTTCTTCGCCGGTCTCGTCAAGTTTCTTTTCCCGATCTACACGACCGTCGCATATGCCACCCTTGGCTACATCATGGCATTCGCCCTAGCATACGCAATTTTGACAGTTTTACCAACCATTCATCTCGATTGCCTGTATGCCACGCCCTTGTCTGGATTTACCTGGCTTATATCCCAGTTGTCCGTGATCGGTTTTCTTTGGACCATCCTCAATATCGAGGAGCTATTTCGTAAATCTTTGTCAAAATCGTGGAGTCTGGCTACTGGCAGCCAACACGCACTCAAACCACATAGGCTGAAGAGGTGGAGGGATACGCTCGAAAACCAGGTCAAGATGCGACGTCAGTGGTTCTCGCAAGGCATGCGAAAGAGTGTTGAGCTCAGCGCCTACCGAGCGGGTTCAACAGTGGTCACGAGTGCTCTTGTATGGACACTCACAGCTCTCGACGAAGACAGGGAGATCGAAGACTTCGCTGCACAAGTACCAGGATTCTTCGACTCTCGTGTTGTCCCAGATGCGACATTGGCGATCCTCCCCCTTATGTCCCACCAACCAAACACCGATCCCGTCTTTGGATCCCGTCTATACAATCTCATCAAGACATGTATACCGGAGACATTGATCCTCGACGGAAAGTCGCGCAAGAACCATCTGCGGGTTTGCATGAAGTGCCTGTGGTATTTTGCAAAAGCATACAATCAACTTGGGTCTTCTCAGGTGTTGCTGTCCTATTTCCCGGATGCCCTCGCCAGTCCAGAAATCACTCGTCGTGTTCAGGCCGAAGAGGACTCCGGTGTCCATGTGATAGGACGCTGTTTGAGAGCACTAATTGTAAACAAGCTTGCAGCAGACCTCGAGTCACACATCGACCTAATTAGCATTGGGGAGCTGGCTTGCCTGTCGGCTATCCTTGGTATGGAGAGTCATGATGTGGAGCCTTTGCTTAGCCAACCTGGTGCCGTCGCACTCGCGAACATGGTCTCCTTGATGATTTCACTCACGTTTGACGAGATTGGCAGCTTGGCCACCGACACAGTTCCATCGGGTGTACTGGACATAGTCCGGCAGACACTCGACGTCCTCTCTCAAGCTCTTTCATCTCAAGAGAACGCTGGAGTACAGCTAAATCAACCAATCGCTATAATCAATGGTTCTTATGGGAGGTTTGAATGCGTCCTCAAGTCCCACCTCCTTGACCTCCTCAATGCGTGCCTGAAAGCGACCTCCCCTCTCACAGAAGGGGTACACACGAGGTGTCTGCGAGTATGTCTGAAGGGTCTGTGGTGTTTTGAACGGACATCCAATCTGCTCAGGAACTCTGTGCCTTTTCCATCCCATGGTTTCGTCGTTTTCACTGACCCAGAAATGATTCATCACATACGCGTACAACATGACCTCGCTGCCCATGTGATAGGACGTTGTGCTGAGGCGTTGGTCGTAAACAAGCTTGCAGCCAACATCAACTCACGCAATGTTTCCGAGTCGGTCACCAACGACGAGCTGGCGTGTTTATCAGCTATCCTCGGGATGAAGAGCGATGATGTGATGCTTTTGCTTAGCCATCCAGGCGCCATTGAATTTACGAACATGGTTTTCTTCGCATTGGACAATTTCTCCTCCTCCACCTCTGCCGGATTGCCCTCAGATGTCCCAGGTGTGGTTCAGCAGACGTTTGACATCCTCTCTCAGGCTCTTCCAACTGAATTGAATGCTACAATGCCGCTATATCAGACAGAAACTTTGATGAGTGTTTCTGATGGTCAGTGAGAACTCGTACTCCGATCCTGTCTGTATCATCTAACAATGTATGTCAGGGAGCTCATCTCCCACGGCTGCAGTGTATAGGAGCGTTTTACGTGTGTGGATGACGAACCTGTGGCATTTCACAAGAAAGTACAGTGAACGCGGCAACTCGGTGCCTTTACCATCCTATGTCTGCATCGCTTTCACCAACCCGGAGATGACTCGTCGCATACGTGAGGAACATGACCTCACTGTCTGTGTGATAGGGCATTGTGTCGAAGCATTGGTCGTAAACAAGCTTGCAGCCGATATCAACTCACGCAATGTTCCGGTCACCAATGATGAGCTGGCGTGCCTATCAACTATACTTGGCACCAAGAACCATGATGTGATGCTTTTGCTTAGACGTCCAGGCGCCATCGAATTTACGAAGATGGTTTTCTTCGCATTAGACAATTTCGATTCCACACCCGAAACAGTGCTCTCAGAAGTCTCAGATGTGGTTCAACAGACATTTGGCATCCTCTCCCGGGCTATTCCGGCTGAATTGAATGCCGCAATGCCGCTGGATCAAACAGATGCTCTGATGAATGTTTCTGACGGTCAGTGTGAACTTGTACTCTGATCCCATCTCCGTCGTCTAAAGATGTACGTCAGGGACCTCATCTCTCACGGCTTCAATGTATAGAAGTGTTTTACGGTTGTGGATGAAGAACCTGTGGGATCTCACAAGAGAGTACAATGAACCCTGGAACTCAGTCACGGTTCATTTGCCATCCTATGTTTGCATCGCTTTCGCCAACCCAGAGATGAATCGTCGCATACGCGAGGAACGTGACTCCACAGTCCGTGTGATAGGACATTGTGTTGGGGCGTTGGTTGTAAACAAGCTTGCAGCTGACATCAACTTGACCTCACCCAATGTTCCGGTCCACAATGACAAGTTGGCGTGCCTATCGGCTATCCTCGGCACCAAGAACAATGATGTGATGCTTTTGCTTAGCCATCCAGGCGCCATCGAATTTACAAACATGGTTTCCCTCACATTGGACGACTCCTACCCCTTCTCCCATGAGACGCTTCCCTCGTATGTGCTGGATGTGGTCCGACAGACGTCCAGTGCTCTCTTCAAGGCTTTGCCACCCAAATTGAACACCAGGATGCGACTAAATTGGGCAGATACTCTGGTAAATGTTTCTGATGGTCAGTGGGAGCTCCTACTCTGATCCCGTCTCAATCCTCTAAAGGTGCACATCAGGGACCTCACCTCTCACGGCCGAAATGTACAGGAGCGTTTTACATGTGTGGATGAAGAACCTGTGGGATTTCACAAGAGAGTACAATAAACCCCAGAACTCTGCGCCTTTGCCATCCTATATTTGCATCGCCTTCACCAACCCAGGAATGACTCGTCGCATACACAAGGAACATGACTTCGCGGTCCGTGTGATAGGACATTGTGTTGAGGCGTTGGTCGTAAACAAGCTTGCAGCCGACATTGGCTTACGCAATGTTCCGGTCAGCGATAACGAGCTGGCGTGTCTATCAACTATCCTTGGTACTGCAACCGATGACGTGAGGCTTTGCCTCGGCCAACCTGGCACCATCGAACTTGTGAACCTGGCTTCCCTCGCGTTGGGCGATGACAGCTCCTTGCGGACCGATCAACTTCCGCCCGACACGCGTTCTGTGCTCCAACAGACGCTCGCCATTCTCTCTCAGGCTCTTCTGGCTCAAACGAACGCTGAACTACCGCTAGATCAGACCGTCGCTCTAGTTAACGTTTCTGACGACAATTTCGGACGCATCATTGTATCCCGCCTCTACACCCTCCTCAAGATGTGCATACCACGCCCCTCGTCTCTCATGGAAGAAGTGCGCACAAGCTGTCTGCGGATGTGTCTGAAGAGCCTCTGGCATTGTGGCAAAGCGTACCATCAAATATCTGATCCGTTGCCGTCCTATTTTCCCCCCGTGCTTGCCACACCAGAGATTTCCCATCATTTTCAGACCGAACAGGATCCTGTCTCCCGTATTACAGGATGCTGCTTCGGGGCATTGATCGTAAATAAGCTGGTAGGCGCCCTGAAGTCACCCACTTCTATCACTGGCCGTGTCCGCGATGCGGAACTGGCACGCATATCGGCTGTCCTTGGCATAGAACACCATGACGTTTTACTTTTGCCTCACCAGCTTCACGTCATCAATTTCCGGAATGTCGTTTCCCTCATGTATAGCGAGATCGACACGTTGTTCACCGCGGCAGGAATGCCAGCGGACGTGCTGAACGTAGCCCAAGATACGCTCTACATCCTCGCAAACAGTCTTCGTGATAGTGTGTTCGTACTCGTGGGCATGCCTAAGGACCAGGGGCAGTTGCTTCAGGAACGATATTCAGATGTTGTGGACGCGCTGAGCTCTGATCAGCCCAAGAACGAAACGGCGAGGACATTAGATCGACTGCGGCAGGTATTAGAAAATCTACCGCCTGGAGTAGAACAATCACAAGATGCACCGATATAGGACCTCAATCATTGATCGGGGATTTGTTAGGCGACAAATTGGCGAGAGTACCGCATCATGATGCTAATGAGGCGCTTTGGATCGGTCTCATACTGGAAGTTGGTGTGGAAGTTTTTATTTTATATTGTTATCCTCCAGTCGTCGATATAAGTTACTTTGTCGAATCTAACTGCACGCATTCAGTCGGTAGTGCTGTATATTAAGTCTTGCTTCACCTGCTACATCATGTTCTAGTCCCCCTCCCAGTTCCGGCATCAGTGCATACCTGCTCGCGATACATGAGACATAAATTATAACTAATCAAGCCTCTCAGATTCCTTCGTCTTGGGTAGTGATACGCCTGCTCTCTCCCTGGCCCCTGAAAACGCGATTTTCGTAGTCTCCAGTCGCTTGCCTACTCTCTCCGAGTCTGCGCTCGCTCGCTCGCACTTCCCCGGGCTTTCTCTGTACGCACCGCGCTTGAGCGCTCGGCTTTCCTGCCTGTTCTAGGCTAACTCATTCCTGTACAGTTCCAATGTGCTTCAGTTGTTCCCCTGATCCCTGCTTACTAGATGCGGATCTTAGTATATATTTGATGTATTTACAACTTTTACAACAAGTGCACCTTTCCCTTCGCGTCAGAGCTCAGTGCAGCTCACTTTTTGCATTCCCCAGCGTGTCGCACTCACGCGCGGCCTTAGCGACTCAAGCCTGACTCTTCCCCAGCACCGGCGCCCACCCTTGTGAAGCGCGCCGCTCGGAGGCGTGGGGGACCGCTTCCGACCGCTTCCGACCACCCAACCCAGTAGGGCTCCGTGTACCAGTGATCCAGTAATAGGCGAGCTATGACCTATCCAATGCTTCAAGCAAGGCAATCAAACTCTGGACTCTACAGCCTATGGATCCCTGATTTACCATATGTCCTTCCAAGTCGCAGCGTAATATGAGAGGATCGTGACGGCTGTCTTGCAAGATACTTGCTTTCAACGTTCTCTCAATGTCATATACACGAACCCATGCCGAGAAATGAGGCACATTCCAAGGCAAACAGTCCATAATCCAGAGCGCCACATTCTCAAGTCGAGCGTGGTCGATTAAGTATTGGCGGTGTAGAGAGCCAGGAGAAAGTTTTCGGTCTTATCTTTTATTGATGCGACCACCGGATGGCCTGTGCTCTTCGGCGGAGGTCCGTCTGGCTGGCAAGCCGTCTTCTCGACAATACTATGGCCCCCAGATCTTCTGGCGATGCACGTGGTGCATTAACTAGGTCGGGGCCCTCGCCCGTGGGCCGCCTGAACAGTGTCGCGTTCAACACGTTCCGCAATGCGGACACGGTCGGTCTGGGTAGTAGCCCTGACGCCGGCTCAGCGCTCGCGACGGACACAAGACGGTGCACCAGAACACGATCACGGATATCCGCTCGTAAGAAGGTGCACCAGGTGCGATGAGCCGTGTGAACATGAGTGGTGTGGATGGGAAGCTCGTGATATGGGACGTCAATGCGGTCAGCGAGATTAGTACGAAGGTCAGCGGGCTGAGCTTGGGTTGAAGACAACGAAATAGTACAATGTAAGAAAAAATACAGAATCGCTAAACGAAATGACGTGCGACTGGGATTGTTTAAAGTATGTCGGGGACACTGTCGCCCTGTGGATGTGAGGAAAACGATTGGTCGCTCATAACGCCCCAGACAGACGCCTTAAACTACGGTCGCGCACAGGTTAACACGAACATCCCGGCAATTAAAAGTGTGTAAAAGTGTGTGTGGGAGGAGTACATACCAATGTCAAAACCAAGCCCATCTTCCTTTCCAAAACTCTGAGCCGTTCCAACGTCGTACCTTTGTGCGTCTTGTTCAATGTGGTGCGTGTTTGGAGGACCAACTGTAGTCGTTCGTTCAACTTATTTGTTTGGGAACAGGGTCGGTGTGCTGCAGTAGGGTGCTGAGGCAAGCTTGTGCGAGATTTTTATATGGAAATTCTGAAGGGATGTGATGACGCCAGACAACCCTGATTCTTGAAGCTTGATGCGGTGAGGCGGGGAAGCGTCATGGATTCCTTCCTCCACAGAAGGCACAGAAGAGTGGGAAACCCATTGACACAGGACGCGGGAAACATCTGCGAAAATGATGGCGGTGACCAAAGTGGAACATACGTATAATAGGGCCTCTTCTGCGCCCTCTATGCGCTAAATCGTTTCGAGCCTGGGAATAGTTATCGAGTGGACCTGAATTGCGAGTCCCTTCAAAGTTCGAGATAAGATATGGCGAGGTATTGCAGCCACCAGGATTAGTAAGCATCGCTCATAGGGGTCATCGTCACCCCACCAAGTCATCCGAGTCCTGTTACTGGTACTATGGCTCTCTGGCACTTGATAGCTTGACAGTTGACACCGTGACGGACATGCCGTTCGCTGGACTGCTTTCGCTACCCCCCGAACTCTTGGACGAAATTATAGATTATGTGGTGACGTCTCCACAGGAAATCCTCACCTTGCGATGTGTGAACAAGATCCTCTGTAGTCTCATAACGCCAGGGGCCTTAGGGAAATAGTAAATCACACAACAGATGAGAGTGCACAGGGTTTTCTGGAGTTGTTGGTCAGCACAGACATTTCCAAGTATGTCAAGGTCGTACAAATCATCGGGGATTCAGGTGAGTGTGGACTTGGTTACGCTGGCGGACAGTACTGACGGGCTTGTATTCTTTCATAGTTCTATACGATTTTGAGACCGAAATGGATGAAGATGAGAGGTCTAAGTGACGTACTTTCGTGTTTGATTCGAGGAACACGTTACTAATCCCCGAAAATAGTCGGGAAACGTCTCGGGGGTGCATGTTTCATGCTTCACCTGATTCCCGCTCTGGAATCCCTCGTAATCACGTTTTTTTCCCGACGAAGAAGCCTCTTGGAAGGACCCATTCTCATATTACGATGACATGACGCAGTATCATTTATTCCAATGGGATGTCCTTGGAGCCCTGGCTTGCAACCCAAGTCCACTGCCAGCATTACCATCTCTACAAATTGACAACTGGTTCGCGTATCCCGACAATTTGTATGCTGCAGCCCCTTTCCAGCGGATAGTCTCGTCGTTGCGGGATTTACGTTTCACTGTGCAAGATATCGATTACAAGAGCGAAATGGACCATTTCCTGGCCGAAGACCCTTGGCCGGACGTCATATGGGCTGAAGCATTGTTTGTGCTGTCGTTCCCAAATATTAATACGGACTAAGCTGGACCCTCAAACCACGCGGCACCCTCGCACCAAAGTGAAACAGCCCCCCCGCCAGAAACTCCTTCACGCGATTTTCTCCGGTGCGAGGTTCAATATTCCAGAAAGAGCTAGGGAGATTCTGCTAGGGTGCCTCCGTATTCTGTGACCGTCGCTGTGGTCATCCGGAGGTTGTTTTCCCTTGCGTGTACTGCGACCCGCGGCGAACCTCGAGTCCCTCGCTATGAGCTGCCCTTTAGAATTTCAAGTTGGGCCCGCTATTTCGTCTTGACTCGAGTTCGGTCACCTTCCCGTGCCTTACATCACTTTCGCTTTCCAACTTCGTCTGGGACGACGTAAGAGTTAACCCTCAGGTGGTTGTTCCAGAGGCGGAAGACTTCATTGTGCGTCATGGAAAGACGCTCAAGAAACTCGAACTGGACGGTTGCATAAATTGTGTTCCTCTTGATAGGCCTACACCGGTCCACTCTTGGGGAGCCGTGTGGAACCGGTTCGCCGACGAGCTGGCCGAGTTGGTGGACCTAAAAGTGGTGTACAACTTTGGTCGACGATATGCTTACTTCCTACCAGAATGCGGGTTTGGCTCGGATTCAATCTTCTTCCTACGTGGCATAGAACAGGACACCTCTGCTCTCGAAGCACTTGTTACGATTGTGAAGGGCCGGAAGAGGTTAACTTCTCGTGATGGCGACTAGTGGGTGAGAAGAGAATTGCTTTATGTTACTCTTTACCGTAGGATGTTCATGGTTCAGGCGATACGACGAATTGCTGTACTACCTTCCTGCTTTTGCTCCTTACGCCCCTAATAACATCCCCAAACTCGACCCTCGTCGAAAAATTATTATTGAGACTAGTTTGGTTCCCAAAGAACTCATCCCAAAGCCATCGGGGCCAACAAATGTGAGAAACGTAGAAGTATGTCGAATACACAAAGTGCTCACGTACATATGAACTCAGCGAAGCATGGTAGAATGCTCAATTCATGATTGCTACCGTACATCCGCACGATCTAACTTAGCAGGGATCACCCGTAAAGTTTGCGTCGTCCATCAGAAACCTAAACCTGTTCCAGTCCAATCTTACGCCACGCTCTGACGAACGAAGTCGAAGAAATCATGATTTGAATTATTCGGGCCGACTGGACCGGCCGCGGTGTGATCACGAGAAGAGAAGGAGGCGGCGGCGGCGAGCGGCAAAAAAATTGCCGCACAATGTCCCGTAAATTGAGTTGAGACCATTTCCCGAGCGCTCACGGCATACCTTTTTCCTCTGAAACCTCAAGTTATGATCTACGCGCGGATATGGAGGAACCCAACAACGACATTGACACAGAGACGCTGCAAGCACAGATTGACCTCGCCATGGCACAAGCACAGAACCTCGTCGCTTCCTGGCTGCCGGCATCATCATCGGGCTCTTTGATCCAGTCGTCCTCGCGCGCAGCTGAGGCTGAGGCGGAGCTGCAGGCGCTCCTACGTCGGCCGCCACGGTATGTGTTCCCCCCCCCCTTTTCTTCTCTATTCTACTTTTGTCGCAACGCGAGAACGTCCATCTGAGCGCTTCTATCTACCATTCATAATGCCTAGGCTGGGCGTCGGTGCGCCGCTCCCAGAAACTCATGCCCCCGCGCAGGCGCGTCTCGTACAGAAACTACAAGGCGGTAAAAAGCGCACCCGAGAGATGGCGAACGGCACGCACGCAGACATGGTGGGTGTGAAGAAGAACGAGGGGGAGGAAGAAGAGAGCAGCGCGGAAGAGTCGCGCATAGGCACGATCCGAAAGCGCACGTTCATCGATCCCTTCGAGGCTGCTGGAAAGAAGGGGAAAAAGAGGCGGAAAGAGGCGGCAGAGATAAAAGAGGCCACGGATGGGACGGCGCAAGGAGTCCGTCCAACGGCTATCGGCGAGGGGATGGCGGACGCATTCGGCACGACGGAGGGGCCCACTCCAAAGAAGAAGAAGAAGAAAAGAAAGAGTCTCCTACTGGAGGGCCAAGGGACAGTGGATCTCAACGGCGAAACGTGGTCTACCAACACAGATAACGCCATCGTTGCGCAGAACGAGGGCCCGCTGACGCAATCCCTGCCCGATACACGGGAGGGTAAGAAGCCGCTTCGGCAAGAATTTTGGGGTGGTGCCTCTGAGGCGTCAAACACTGGTACGTTGTGTTGATGATGCTCCAGCGTTCCCGAACTGACTCGATATGATGATTCGGATCAACACCTAGTCTCTGCGCCTGGTATCGGTGCAACGTCTCCTATATCACCAGGACAGTCTCTTCCCGGCTTTCCAATTCAACTATCTCCAACTAGTGCGACATCTGCGAGGAATGGTGTTGTTCCTTTCCCCCCCGTCCTCAACCTCACAGGTCCTCCGGTGGCCCCCGAAGGCACGGAGAGTCACCCTCGCAAGAAGCGCAAGCGCAAAAGGAAGAAAAAGAAGCCGGCAGGTGACCCACTATAGTGGAGTGTAGCTCATTGTCTCGTCATCATACACATATCAGCCCACCAAAGGACATATATGCGAGGAAATGATTTACAGTACACCATTTGAATACATGATGCTTGATCGTATGCGCGTAGAAAATTAATTACAGGTAGAAAGGGCGGTATGGTACTAGTAAGTGGTCTTGACGGCTTCTGGTGCTACCTGAGATGGCTGAGCATGAGTCACAAAGTGAGTACGGGAAGGATTGGTAAGGAGTCCGATATGCGAACCTCGGTGACTTCGACGGGAGCTTCATCAATGAAATCCGGTGCCTTGTTGAGATCTGCTAGGTATGATGTCCCTTCCTCTTCGTCGTCCA
This sequence comes from Lactarius psammicola, assembly GCA_025769895.1. Classification (NCBI taxonomy): domain Eukaryota; kingdom Fungi; phylum Basidiomycota; class Agaricomycetes; order Russulales; family Russulaceae; genus Lactarius; species Lactarius psammicola. The sequence continues at coordinate 18,909 of WTXK01000360.1, read as the reverse complement.
TCCCGAGTGCGTCCAGTTCTGCGTAAGACCTCAAGTTAGAACAAGATCTTATTGGGAGCAAGAACGGGCGTACCCGCTTCGAGATCTGCCTCGTCGATCTCATCTGGGACGGCATAGGACCGGCTGAGCGTCTCCTGGACTTCATTCGCTTGCTCCAGCAGCTCCTCCATATCATATTGCATGCTCTAACAAGTCCCCCGAGAAGGTGAGTAAATGAGGCGTTAAGCTCGATCGCCTAGGAAGAGCCCGAGTCGCGCACCTCGATCTTGTCGACATCGATTTTGCCGTATTGCTTGCGCAATTCCTTGTTTGCCTGGCTCATAGCGTCGAGCGTCGCCATGGTATTGCGTAGGTTCTCCGTGGCAAGCGCCGTGCTCTCAATGTTAAAAGTCTGCTGCGCGAGTTGCGCTAGCTGCGCCTCGTACATGCGCTTCTGCTTCAGCGTGCGCATGGCCCGTTGCTGGATTGCCTCCTACTCGCATCGACACACTCAGCGTTGTGAACCACGCTGACAATCGACGGCACGGACCCACCTTCCCTGGCCCACTACGCAACTTGCTCATCTGCTCCTTATACCGCACGAGTTCCCCGTCGAGCTTCTTAATTTTGACCTCGATGGCGCCTGACCGAGCATCGGTCTGTCCGGCGTCAAGTCGTAAAAACACAAAACCTGCGGACAAGCCTCGAAACGTACCCACCTGCGTGATGACATCCTGCAATGTTGTCTTTGGCTTCTTGCTAGATGACGAGCCGAATATCCTGTTCATGGTACTGATGCTGTATTGGGTTGAGCCTTGGCCAGCTCAGTTAACTCTTGCGCTGGCTCAGAGACTGCGCTCCGGCAGGTGCCGAGAGACAATTATCGAGATCCGGGCAACAAGGATCTGCGAATTGGATCTGGCATTGGATCTGTGACTGATAACAGCAGAAATCGTAGAACAACGTATCAATATCTTAAAACCTCGGAATGTACCATTTTCGCTACCAGCTCAGGTTCTGCGTTCAACTCGTGCCAGTGGCCAGCGGGGTTTGCTCAGGCTTGCTTACATAATTCGGGGCTGGACTTTCAAAGTTGAACGCTTGGGTGGTTGAACGGAGAATATGGACTCGGAATCGCGTGAGCACCTGACTCGCTATACTCAAAATATCTTGCGCAGGTCAGTGTTTCTCGTTCTTGTCCAGAGGGCTCATTCCTTGGCTTATTCCCCCATCACTAGCTCGAGCGGGCAAGAAACAATCCGCTGTGCTGAGTTACCCCTCTTACGTCTTATTGACGCTTCACCTACCCAGGGCTGGCGCTCCCTACGCTGAACCCCCCTTAAGAGTATCATAGCGCCTGGAAGCACTTCCCTCGGCCTGACCTCAGGCTAGCTAGTACACCTTACGCACTTCCCTAGATTTGCCACCCTCTGATCCGCCGTTGCTTCGGCCCAGCTCATACAGCAGCCTCAGTAGTAGCCACGGCGCTATATGTCACCCTCTCGCCTGCACGCTCTTAACAAACCATTCGTCTGTTCGTCCCGCACAGCATCTCATTTTTTTTTTCTCGTCGAAGAAATTTGACAGCTTCCCTGTTCCTGTCTTCTACATTAAGCGTCGCTACTGCACTGAAACGACCTTGTAAAACGCTCCTCGTGTTCCCGCGAGCAAGCGCATAACAATGTCCACATTTTTCCCCCACGTTGACATTCTCGCACTCAAGAAATTTGCTGCAGCAGCCGCCGCCGGTGAACAGGCTTACCGTTTGAGCCGCAATGCCACCATGGTACCGTCACCGTTAACTGAAAAGAAAAAGGGGAAAGGGAAGGCCCAGGACAGGAAGCCACCGTACCCCATAGTCATTGGATGTGAGGACAGGTATCATGTGGGCGAACAAGTAAGTCCCTCCTCGATCACTTCGCCACTGACGCCGATCGACTCGTTCTTATAGATGATCCTGATCACCTTTGATCCGGAGAGTGTCCCGCTTGGCCCCCATTCTATGCTTGCACATTTTCCCCGCGGTCGGCCAACATACACTACAAAGGCCTTGGTGAGGCACCGCTTTCTTTCATCTTTGTCTGTGCGCCGTCGGTGACCGACGTGCTATCTACGCGCAGGTTGGCATGACCCAGATCATTCGCGATCACGCTCGGATCATCGCACCTAAAATATATGGGTACTACGACAACGTCCCGAACCCAATTAATGCCGAGGTAGTCTTACTTGAGCTGGTGAGAGCAATGTATTCCCTCGTTTCTGCACCGCATCGTGGTTGAATCAAAGTTCGTTTTGCAATGTGTTAGCTTCCGGGTGAGTGCCTCGACGACATTTGGACGAACCTCGTGCCGCGACAAATCACGACGGTGTGCGCAAGGCTCGGAGAACTGCTCGTCAAACTATTCAACTGTCGCAGCCCTCTGCTCTGCTCAGAGACAGACGTCCCGGACTCTCCCCCACGTAAGCCCGCTGCGTCAGCCCACTACCGCCGACCGATACTCCTGGGAGCACCATTCGATGAGGGATCACTCGTACATATGGAACCACAAGAAGCTCCCGCCTCGACGCACGACTATCTCTTCGCTCTCGCGCAGCGCCCGGAGCGCGTTTTCGGCCGCCACGAGGAGGCGCCCGGCGCGCGAGACACGGGATGGCCGGGCTCGGTCCCGCTAAGCGACACGGACGTCGCAGCAGCGCGCACGACATGGAAGCGCCTCGAACACCTAATATCATACCACTCCGGGGGGTTCTACCTCCCGGGCTCGCTCTCTCCGGACGCGCGTTTCACGGCGCACGCGGTGCTGCAGAGCCGGGAGTTCGGCGTGCGGCATCGGGACATGCAGATGGCGCGCTTTGTTGTGCGCTGGGCGCGCCCCGGCGACGTGCATAGCGACGCGACGCTCGCGCTCACGGGTTGGGAGCACGCCGCGCGGGCGCCGCTTTGGTCCTGCGCGCGCATGCCGCCGTGGCTACAGCCGCACCTGCACCCGTTCGAGCGCATCACGTGGGAACGCCAGTGCAACGTCCGCCAGTTCGTCTTTCGCTCTATCTTCCAAGGCGACCTGATTCCGCAGACGCACGCTTGGGAGTGGGTCGTTGCGTATGTGTATGGCTCGACGGAGCGCTGGTTCGAGGGACTCGTTGGCGCGCACTGGGGCTTCCGGGATGCTACCGAGGTTCTCTTGGTCCGTCTCCGGGACCACTGGATGCGCGAGCGCCCGGATGTACCCTTCCCCATTAACGTCAATGAAAAATACCGGAGTGAACCCCCTGGCGCGGCTGAAGCTCTAGCTTCGCCAGACGGTGGATTGCCGAAAAGAGACGCTGAGACTGAGGCACTGCTAGCCCACACACGCAGGTTCGTCGAGGAAGTGAATCTGGTGGTGAATGGGCTGGGCAGCGGTATTGCCGCCAGTCAAGAGGTGTAGTGGAAGAAGAATCATCTTGCAGCGTTCATCAGGGGGGACTCGGATTGCGGGGGAGTGTTTCAAAGGCGAGATGACTATGTACGCGTTGTATATATATCCGTTTAAGTTCTGCATCGCTTCTGCGATACCCTAATTTCGACGATTCGCCAAAAAGGACAGCGGGAAGGGGGTGATCTGGTGCCATCTTTAAAATTTGCATCTGACCTAATCCGCTAGTTGTCTCTGAAAGAAAGGCTGGAGCGGCAGGTGTCTTGTCCCGCGCACCACCGTTCATTAGCTCGAACGCGTCGGGTCCATAGAACCATTTCACTTGCCCCCCTCCCCTCCCCCCCCGCGCATGTAACGGCCAACTGAAGGTAACAGCGAGGGACTTAACGCGCTCCCGGTTGAGACGGCCCGGATAGACGAACTCCTATCCTTCCCGCACACTCTCTGTTTGCGCCTGTAGCTTATACCACTTTTTACACCATACGCAGTACTTGAATATAGTCTACCAAGTAATTCCTTGCACAAAATCCTTTCCCCTTTCCCGACGCTCGGCCCCTGACCAGCAGGCAAAATGGTGACTGGCAAGGTCTGCCGCCAAGGACTAACCCTTCACTTCGAACTGGGTCCAGCAAGATCGTGTTCTCGTGAACTCCTCCAGGCTCAGCCACCGTCATCGTATCCTTCACATGCTGGCCGATGGCCGTGCCAGTATCGATGATCTGTTCAAACAAGACCCTCGTGCTCGCCCGCCCGCAGTGACGAACATGTGACTATGCGAAAGCACAACCCCGTCGAGCCCGGACCACCAGCTCACCAGCACAGCGGCGCGCTGGAATGCGACTGTGGGAGTCGGTGGTGCCTGTATCGAAGCGAGCGGGTGGAGGAGGTGCGAAACGAGCTGGAGCGTGAGGTTTCCTACCTGCCAAATCGCTACCGAAGAAGACGACCGACAGCGGGATACCCTTCTGGAGGACATGTGCGTCGGTGTATTGTCAGATTGACTTAGCTGAGTTGGGACGGGGAAGTCGGGACCCAGCGCTACTAAGGTGTGGGCAACTCTCGGGTATGGCGTAGTTCTGGGCAACATTAGGGCCCGGATTGAGCAAGCTCAATGAAGATGCTAGACGGTCACCTGCACATAGCCTCGTACCTACCCAAGACGATAGAATAGGATTAGTCGTAGGACGAATTTCCCCCTCATATATGGTGAGCAAGTATGCAGATGCCAAAACTGAGAGAGAAGCTACTAGAGGATGATGTAGTACGCGAAGCGAGACTAAATATACAATACTACCCGACTGAATGCGTGCAGCAAGATACGACAAAGCGACTCATGTGGACGACTTGAAGACAAAACAGAAACTTCCGCACCAACTTCCAGTGTAAGACTGGTCAAAAGCGGTATTTTGGCAGAGCTGGTGGTAGTTTTTCCAATATCTGCTGCAGTCGACCTAATGTCTTCACCGTTTCGCTCTTGAGCTGATCGGAGCGCAGCGCATTCACGACATCCGAATATATTCCTTCCAGCAACCGCCGCTTGTACCTAGGCAGGTTCTTGGGTAGCACAGAGTCACGAAGACGGTTTGCGAGGATGTAGAGCGTGGCTTGGGCTATGTTGAGCACGGCCGCCGGCATTCCCGCCGCGGTGGACAACGTGTGGATCTCGCCAGACATGAAGGAAACCAAGTTCCATGAATCGATGGTGTGAAGCTCGTGAGGCAATAGATAATCTAAAAGGTGCTCTGCGTCAAGGATAGCCGATATGCATGCCAGTACCGCCTTGCGGATACGGCCTTTGAGTGACCCGAGTGGGTCAACCAGCTCACATACGATCAAGGCCCCAAAGCAGCATCCTGTGATACGGGCGACAGGATCCTGCTCTGTCCGAAATTGACGGGTGATCTCTGGCCTGGCAAGCACGAGGGGGAAATAGTGCGGCAACGGATCAGAACTTCGATGGTGGACTATGGCACAATGCCAGAGGGTCTTCAGACACATCCTCCGACAGCTTGCGCGTACTTCTTCCGCAAGAGGCGAGGCGCCTGGTACGCACATCATGAGGAGGCCGTGGAAGCAGGATAGGATCTTGAGTTGGAACTCGGGGACAGGAACGTCGAATAGGGCATTCTTCGGAACAAGCGGTAGCTCAGGGTCCACTTGAGCCGGAAGAGCTTGAAAGAGGATGGCAAGCGTCTGTCGGAGCACAGGACGTGTGTAGGGCGGCATTTGACCGGCCCGCAAGGAGACCAGATCGCCCAACGCGCGAGAAGTCAGGTTTACAAGCTCGATGGTGCCAGGTTAGCTGAGGCAAAGCCTCACGTCATGGCTCTCAGTACCAAGGATAGCTGACAGGCACGCCAGCTCGTCATCGCTGACCGGAACATCGCGTGCGTTGGCTGCAAGCTTGTTTACGACCAATGCCTCAACACAACGTCCAATCACATAGACAACGAGGTCACGTGCCTCCCGTATGCGACGGGTCGTCTCTGGGTTGGTAAAAGTGATGCAGACATAGGATGGCAAAGGCACCGAATTCCCATATCCACTGTATACTCTTGTGAAATCCCACAGGTTCTTCATCAATATGTGTAAAACGCTAGACATTTCAACCATGTGAGGTGTGGTCCCTGATATGCGTATTTAGACAATAGAGATAGGATCAGGGAACGGGTTCACACTGACCGTCAGAAACATTCATCAGAGTATGTATCTGATCTACTCGCGTCATTGCATTCGGATCAACTGGAAATGCCTGAGAGAGGACGCCAAACGTCTGTTGGATCACATCCAGCATATACAAGGGCACTGTTCCAAAGGCGGAGTCCAATGGAAGGAAAACCATGTTCATAAATTCGATGGCGCCTGGATGGCTAAGCAAAAGCCTCACGCCATCGCTCTTGATGCCAAGGATAGCTGATAGGCACGCCAGCTCATCATCGCTGGCCGGAACATTGCATGAGTTGATGTCGGCTGCAAGCTTGTTTACGACCAATGCCTCAACACAACGTCCTATCATACGGGCAGCGAGATCACCTCGCCCGCGTAGGCGACGAGTCATCTCTGGGTTTGTGAGAGCAATGTAGACATAGGACGGCAAAGGCGCCAAGTTCCCGGGTTCATTGTATTCTTTTACAAAATCCCACAGGTTCTTCATCGACGCACGAAAAACGTCAGACATTTCGGCCGTGAGAAATGCGGTCCCTGACGTGTATCTGAGATGATAGAGACAGAACCAGATTATGAGTTCACACTGACCATCTGAAATATCCACCAAAGTTTTTGTCTGATTTAGCCGTTTGGCGTTCAATTCAGGTGGTAGGGCCCGAGAGACAGCACTGGACGTCCGTTGGACTACATCAAGCACATACGAGGGCGCTGTTTCATGGGTGGAGTAAAAGAAATCGTCCAATGAGAGGAAAACCATGTTCGTAAATTCAATGGCACCTGGATGGCTAAGCAAAAGTGTCACATCATCACTGTTATTGCCAAGGATAGCCAATAGGCACGCCAGCTCATCATTGTTGACCGGGGCATTGCGTGAGATGATGTCAGCTGCAAGTTTGTTTACAACCAACGTCTCAACACAACGTCCTATCACACGGACCGCGACGTCACTTTCCTCGCGTATGCGATGAGTCATCTCTGGATTGGCGAAAGCGATGCAGATGTCGGACGGTAAAGGCACGGAGCTTCCGGGTTGATCGAATCTTCGTACAAAATACCATAGACCCTTCAGACACACCCGTAGACAGCTCTTTCGTACTCCTTCCGTGAGATGCGAGGTCACTTGTACGCACGTTTTCAGGAGGTCAAGAAGGCGAGATACGAGGATGCGTTCAAACTTCCCGTCAGAACCGTTGAATACGGCAATTGTCTGTTCTAGTTGCGGTTCAGTATTCTCTCGAGCCGGAAGAGCCTGAGAGAGGATGGTGAGTGTCTGCTGGACCACATCCGGCACATCCGATGGAACTGCGTCGACGACCAAGGTACCGACCTCGTCAAACGTGGGCGAGATCATGTTCACAAGTGTGACGGCACCAGGTTGGAGAAGCAAAAACTTCAGATCATAACTCTCGGTACCAAGAATAGTCGATATGGATGCTAGCAACGCATCGTTGACTGGGGTGGTGCGTGAAGGTGACTTGAGGTCGGCTACAAGCTTGTTTACGATCAACGCCACAAAGCAGCGTCCTATCACGCGGACAGCAGAGTCCTCTTCGGTCTGGACACGAGTGATCTCTGGAATGAGCGAGTTAGGGAAATAGGATGGCAACGGCTGAGAAACCCCAGGCTAGTTGTATGCTCTCCCAAAATACCATAGATTTATGTAAACCCGCAGACGTTTCTTGCGCTCGTCGTCGTCGAGAATCGACGTCCCCGGTATACACGTCTCAAGGAGGTCGCACAGACGAGTCCCGAAGACGGGATCAGTGTTTGGCTGGTGGGACATAAGGGAAAGGACCGCCAATGTCGCATCTGGGACAACACGAGAGTCGAAGAATCCTGGCACTTGTGCAGCGAAGTCTTCGATCTCCTTGTCTTCGTCGAGAGCTGTGAGTGTCCATTCAAGCGCCCTCGTGACGACCGTTGAATCCGTTCTATAGGCACTGAGCCCAACATTCTTCCGTAGGCTTTGCGAGAACCGCTTTTGAAGGACCTCTACCCGCTTTTCGAGTGTCTCCCACCACTTTTCCCGCCCACGGGTTTCAGGCGCGTGTTGGTTGCCATAACCTGTAGTTTCGACAAAAAATTACGATGTAGAACCCTGGATTTCGAGGATGGTCCAGAAGAATGCGAACCCGGAGAACTGGGACATACGCCATGTAAGTCCAGACAATGGCGCGTCGCGCGGGAAATTGAGGCGAAAGTTTGGCCAAAACGTCAACATTGTGTATGCCAGAGCGAACACCACGACACAGCCGAGGGTGGTGTACGCGACGGTCGTGTAGGTCGGAAAAAGAAACTCGACGAGACCGGTGAAAGAAGAGGAAGACGGATATGTGCAGGAGCGCCGGCATTGTCGCGACGGCTCGTGCCATTCCAAATTTGTCAATGCCATCGAGTATATATGCCCGGATGCGACCGCGCCTGTGAAATGCACCGGGACGTTGCGCAAGTTCCTGATACTGTCGGGCCCATCGTTGCATCAATGTCGCGGAAAGTGCACAGTTCAGGCTGAGGATTAAACTGAGGAACCATAACACGTTGACCCTGACAGCGGACGCTGTCGGTTTGAATGGCTGTACGCTCTGAGCTGCAACACTCGCGAGAGGTGTCCCATTAGAGACGTTGACAAGTTGTTCGGATATTCGAGCAAGAATCGCATTGGTCGTATCACATCCAAGTCCGGTCTCCATCCAATGATGGCGAATAACCTCAGAGCGAGCTCGAACTCACGAGACTCTTCTATGGTAATCGGCGCTGTGCTGTAGCCCCAGCGCGCGCATACCAAACGCTACATAGTGAAAGCGAAACGCTGACCGGGAAGACCATTACGTACTATATGAGTGTCACAGTGTTCAAAAGTAGGTTCGAATTTCGAGTTGAATTTGCATTAGTACTTATTGAAAGTGGAACATTCGCAAGCATCACTGCATCACCGCCCACGCTGCGGCGCGTCTACGTGAAACCCGGAAAGTGAGTGCTAGTGAGTCACGGTACTGTAAAATGAACGCACCTCCTCATCGCTGCCCGCGCAACACTTCTACACGTCATTTGGTGAGTATCGATCGCGTGTCAAGTTGTGTCACCTACTATACTGTAATCAATCGACCTGCTAGCGAAAGCTCACATACACTCAAGTTTCACTTGACACAGATCCACGCCAGGTCACTGGTCACTGGGCGCGCACCAAGTTGCAAAGTTGTTCCGTTTATATGTCATAACGCCCTGGTGAAGCTTTGTGTGGGTTGGCGAGGCGCTTGGCCCGAGTTGTGTAGGCGGCCTATTCAAAAGATCATAATTACCAAAAAAAAAAAAAGATGCAAAGTGGGAATAATGCATAGGATAGGGTGCCTTGATTATAACTAAGATACATCAGATCGAGATATCCATAAGCACTGGCAAGGCGATACAAGAAAAGCAAAAAAATAGAACGAATCAAGCTGGAGTGACCAAGAAGGGGAACTAGATCAGCTCGACTGCGTTTACCGGCATCTCACCCATCCTGGGAAAAATGATCAGACACGATCGTGGTCGAGCGTCGCCGAGAAGTATACCTTGCTATTTGTGTAATGTAGAATTGTTCTAATACGTCGAGAAAGGGAGGACCATGTCAGTGCAGGAAGACTCGTCAAGGATGAACATCTTGATGTTGCGCATGCGTGGCGGATCGTGTAAGGAACACATCCGAGCGTTCCGGAGAAGGATGCAAATTTACCCGAATGTTCCTGTACAAAAACGGCATGCGACTGCTGCACCGCGCTGGCCGTACTATGCTATCTGGTTCGTTGCACAAAAACCCCCTTTTTTTTCTGTAGCTTCAACGACACATCGTAGACACTTCAAATTGTACATAGTTATAGAAAACCTAGTTCTACACTGCATGATATTTTTATTTTTATCTATCTCTCAAGTCGTTTGAAGGGCAGTCGACATTCAAATTTATCCTCACCTTTGCACATTTTTGTCACGCACTTGTCACACTTTTGGCAGCGTAGAGTAGTGATCGGCACTTCGGCAATTGAATCTCAGCATTTGCACATTTTTGCGAAAAGCTCTTGCGGCAGTGTGGTTCAAAAAATTGTCAAAGATGGATAATTTCACTAGGCTAGGTCTATCATAAGCTGTGTCTATGGCTAATGCTAATGTGGATATAAGCTATAAGGCCGGTATTGAGGTGTCGTGGTTCCGGTGATGCCGGCTGGCTTCAAATGAAGAACTCTAAATGGGTCACGTGTTTGTCACCCTTATTGCGCTCAATGTGAGTTCTGTTTCTGCAGCTCGATCGCCTCAGATCACTGACTCCAAACTTGTCATGCTGGTGCTTGTCATGCATGTTTTCACTCCTGTAAAAAGAATTTGTGTAGAAGTACCGGGATCGTTCAAATCTGGGGGTGTAAACACCTGCTCCAGACCACTCCACTGAAACTTTGATTTATTTTATAATCATAAATCCGTACAGATCTCCTATTTTATTTATGATCTAGTATACAAAGAACCTGCTCTATTTATTGTTTTTTTTTTGGGAAGAAAGGATGGCGGGAAAGTGGTGATCGACAAAAATCTTTCGATTGTGCAAGTGTGAGTACCTGTGCAACGAACCAGATAGCATAGTATCACATCTAAGTCGACACAGCCTCCATCCGGTGAATGGCAGAGTAGAGGCTTAAAATCACTAGACTCTCATGTGCTAAATCATCACTTAGGGGAAACCCGAATCGGCGCTTCGCCAGGCAACGTTTTTGGGTGTGTATCGGAGCGCACCACCAAACGCTACAATACATGAAGTTAAAGTGAAATGCTGACCGGGAAGAACCCTTAAAGTATCGGTATTACTTACCAAAAGTAGGTACAGTAAGTTACTTCGGATTTGCGTACTAATAGTATGGAAGTGGAAATCTTGCAAGCGCCACCCCACGCCGAGTCCTACTGTACGCGAAACCTGGAAAGCGAGTACAGTAAGACGATCGTGTACTATCTCGTCGCTGCCTGTTCAAGACTTCTGCACGTCATTTCTGGAGAGTATTGGTCACGTCTCATGTTATATCACCTCTGACATTCGATCGACCAGCTAGTGAAATCTCACATCCTCAAGTTCCACGTTTTACAGATCCTCGCCAGGTCGCTGGACGCGCCAAGTTGCAAAGTTGTTCTGATTATATGCTCCGACGCACTGACAACGCTTTACACGGGTCAGCGCCGCGCTTGGCTAAATTTGTTCAGGCAACCCATTCAAGAACGCGGTGATAATGCGTGAGGATGCCTTAGTCATAACTAAGATACTTTACAGTAGTGGAGTATGCCACGGACTGGCGCAATACATCAGACCAAGATATGCATGAGCACTGACGCGGCAATATAAGAAAAAACAAAGCAAAAAAGAGAACGAATCAAGATGCGGTGATCAAAGGCGGAACTAGATGAGCTCGGCTGCGTTTACCGGCATCTCGTCCTAGGAAAAACGGTCAGACACGAGGCTGGACACCACCGACAAGTATATCTTACTATTTGTGTGCTGTAGAATTGTTCTAATGGGTCGAGGAAAGGAAATGTATGTCAGTGCGGGAAGACGAGAGTGAGTGGCGCCTACGGACCAATATCCCGCAGAATACGAACGTCATCAACGGTTACAAACTAGTATAACGAGGTTAGATCCACGGACACGATACGGGATAATGGGAGCCACACACATTAATAGCTACACCTTTCCGGCCGAACCGGCCCCGAACGACCAATACGATGGATATAGTTTTCACGATTCCTATTAGGTGAAGAGTTGATGGCAGAAAGGGGGATAAGTAACGAACCACTTACGCTGGAAGATCGTAGTTAATGACCAGCGAGACTTGTTGTACGTCTATACCGCGCGCCCAAACGTCGGTCGTAATCAACACCCGCCTGAGTCGCCCAGGCTTATAGTAAGCAAGCGTGTGCGTATCTCAGAGAGCTCACTCACGATGTTCCGCCACGGAACTCTGCCATGATCGCATCACGCTCTTTTTGGGGCATCTCACCATGCATTGATGACACAGTAAAATCGGCTGCCCTCATCTTTTCTGTTAACCAGTCAACCTGAAAAGAGCTGGTCAAGAAACCTGTATTGTTAACATCGACTTGATTGACGCACCTTGCGTCGTGTGTTGCAGAAGATGACCGCTTGTGTAATGGTGAGGGTGTCATATAAGTCGCACAAGGTGTCAAATTTCCAGTCCTCCTTTTCAACCGCGACGAAGAACTGCTTGATACCCTCGAGCGTCAGCTCATCACGTTTGACCAGAATGCGGATAGGGTCGGTCATGAATTTTGTTGTCATTTCAAGGACGTCGTATGGCAGAGTAGCGCTGAGAAGCACGACCTGCGTCGCGGGAGGGAGGTAGCGGTAGACGTCGTAAATTTGGTCTTTGAAACCTTTGTTGAGGAGCTCGTCTGCCTCGTCAAGGATGAGCATCTTGATGTTGCGCGTGCGGAGCGTCCGCCGGCGGATCATGTCAAAGACGCGTCCGGGTGTTCCGGAGACGATGTGCTGACCGTATTCGAGCTTACGTATGTCCTCGCCAATTGAAGTCCCGCCAATACACGCATGGCACTGCACGTTCATGTAGTCGCCCAATGCAAGAACGACGGACTGTATTTGGGTCGCAAGTTCGCGCGTGGGTGAGAGGACGAGTGCTTGGGTCTCTCGGACGGTAACGTCGATGGACTGAAGCATGGCGATGGAGAAGGTGGCGGTTTTACCTGTGCCGGACTGGGCTTGGGCGATGACATCTCGACCTTGTGTTATGGGGAGAATGGCACGTTGCTGTATTGCAGAGGGTTTTTCAAAGTCTGTGCAGGTCGTATATCAGACAAGATAGACATGGAGAGCAACAAGACACGGACTGTATGCATAAATGCCCCTCAAGAGGTCCTCCTTGAGACCAAGGTCATCGAATGTGGAGATGACAGAGACGGCCTCGGAAGACTCGAAAATGAGTTTCTGCGTGATAAATTAAGAAAATCTTAAGCGAAAACAGAGGAGAGGAAAGACGGACGTCGTCGCTGGGATTGATGCCAGACATTGTCACTGTTGGCCGTTGAATTCAGAAATGAAGAAATTGACGGAGTTTTAAAACCGGGTTTCCCTTGTACTCGACTTTGGGCCAACAAGACACAACTATGGACTCGGTCATCGAAATTCAACGTCAAGCACACGAAGAAATAGAACAGTACGAGCGAGCACTTTACACAGTCCTTTCACGCCCCAAAACGCACATCAGACCCGTCTCCAGAATGAACACAAGGCTCCCAATACTCGACCGCATTTCTTCTCGCGTCACACTTTTACACTCGATGTACCAGGACCAAGACACGCGCAATGTAGAAATCGACGCAATCTCTGCGCCGAGCCAACCCGGAGATTTGTCTGAATTTTACGCGAGGTTGGGTAAAGTTCAGGAGCACCACAACAAATATCCTGATGCAGGTGCAGATGGGGTCGAGCTTGACATTGCTGCTCTTCTCGAAGAGACCAATCCCGAAGACTATGACGAAGACTATGTCTACGAGGATCGTGAGTTTAGAATGCTCGTCGTTCCCCGTTCCTTCTCAATTATGTTTCCTTCAGCCGTGGCAAATATGTTCTCGGGAGAAGAAGTCTACGGAAGATACCTCGACCTTCACGCGAACCACACTGCATTTAACAATTTGAAGATGTCGGGAAACGGCTCGGCTATCTCCATACATAGATGCTTTACTCCTTGCTGAAAAGGGAACCATTCATGCGGATATTCCCAAGGAGACGCGATTCAGTCGAGATTATGAGACGTGAGTCACTCAAAGTACCTCCCGTCCTTTCTTGTTTAATATCCTCTAGGTACATCGGTGCTCTACATACCTATCTTACGTCCTTTATACGCCGTACGCAGCCACTTCTCGATATCGACTCAAAACAAACTGCCACGGTTGAAGAGTTCGACATAAAATGGGGCGGCGAACTCGAGGGTTGGATAGACGAGGGCCAGAAAGCACCTCCCGATGACAGCGGGGAGGGTATCTGGTGTACAGCATGTGAGTATTCTACGATGATGTGGCGTATTCCATTTTACCGTTAGCAAGGCCAAAAATGTATTCAAAGCAGACCGTATACGACGCCCATCTCACCTCAAAAAACACATCAAAGCCACTTCTAGGCAAGCCTCGTCAGCCCAACCTCCTTCCAATCCCAATGGTCCCCCTCTTTCTACGCCGACACCCGCCAGCAACGGGGCACCACCGAAGAATAAGCATCGCACTGCTGCGTTGTTAACTTACTTGCCACCGCTCTCCTCGGGGACTTGGTTCTGACTGTCAACGACACCAAGGCAAACGTCGAGCGGCGATTCTCGCTGACCGCTAAAGAGCGCGAGCAGGAGATAATGGAATCCCAGAAGCCACCTGCCTCCCTTACCAACAGCCGGGCCCGACGGTGCCGCGGAGGAGGAGGAAGAGGAGGAAGAGCGGATTTACAATCCTTTGAAGCTCCCGATGGGTTGGGACGGCAAGCCAATTCCGTATTGGCTGTACAAACTCCATGGGCTGGGTGTGGAATACCGATGTGAGATCTGCTCAGATCACGTGTATATGGGCCGGTGAGTACCGAGTGCAGGAGGCCGAGACGACCACTAAGACGACTGTTGTAGGAAAAACTTTGAGCGGCATTTCCAAGAATCGAGACACGCGTTCGGTATGCGCGCACTTGGCTTGCCAAACACGAAGCACTTCCATGAGATCACCAAGATTGAGGATGCCATGGCCTGTACGTACCCCAGCCGCGTTCGTTTCATGACCCATCGCGCGCTCACACACCCCCCACCTACAGTGGCTGAGCGGTTGAAACGAGAGGGCCGTCACGAGATCTTTGAGCAGAGACGATGGAGGAGTTTGGAAGATGAAGAGGGTAACGTCTATAATCGCAAGACATATGACGATCTTAAGAAGCAAGGTCTCATCTGACACTGCGATGGTTCTATTGGTCTACTGGTCGCGTCATTTGTCTTTCCAATGTAACTTGTGTGTATCTCCATCGATGTTCTTCGCATCACTCCGTGCCAGTGCTGGATGGCGATGTAGTGGTCACCAGCACCAGGTTGCACGGTCCCGTTTCCTGATATCACATACGTCATTTTTATACTAGTTGTCGACTTTATCGACGAATACCTCGCTTGGACCGCGACAGCACGTGGGACAGAAATCGTGGTTTGGAAATTTGGAGGTATTTTTCGAACCTTACAGGCGCTATGTGATGAAACGATCAAGGATAAACGTACTCTACATACACTTTCGGGTATGCGAAGAAGGTAGAAAATTTAAAGACGAGTAATTGACTTGCGATTTTTTCACATTTTTCAGTGCTCTTTTCTTTCGTGGTGGGCGGAGTGATGGCCCGGCTTCCGGCTGTTGAAAGCCGGTCGCTTTCCCCATCTCATACTGTGCCTCTATCGATGGGAAACGGGGCTCGCACGTATATGGAGCAGCTTCAACTGCAATTCCATCTGTTCGTTCTTACAGCATTACTCACGCCGCATTACAGGCTCTGTGGGGAGGTGTTGACCCCGCCTGTGGCATTTGGCAGGCCTCCGCGTCCACTGAAGTCGTCAGCATCCTTGTCGGTTTGATTCAACGAAAAGTCCAGTTGATCGCCTCTGTCTCTTCGAGGAGTTGCTTTTTTGATGCAGAAGAGGAATCAGATGAGAAGTAGTAGGGCCGAAGATGTGACGGACTATGAAGATGGAAGTAACTGACGAAGTCCAGGAACCTTCATTTCTCAGACTGCTTCTGGTCCATGGAGCACATCACCCCACCGGGGCGGCATGTCTCTCGAAATTCTTTCGAAATTTTCATTGGAGACACCACGACGGTCTTGCTGCTCCTCAACGCCACTAGATCATGGGTGAGATTCGGACGTGCGAAGGATGAGTCGCTGCTCTGGGGAACGTGTACTCGGTTGAAAGATCTAACATTCCTTGCTCCAATTCCCCCGATCTCAAACATTCTCTTTTCGCATTCGATCAGAGTAGTATATTCGTGACTATCCTCGGGGACAATGGGGCTTGAGAGGCGACTTACTTCCTGAGGAACGTCAGTGGGATGGACCATGTAAGTAATTCTTCATCCGTGCCGATCTGAGGACGGGCGCGTGCGAATTCAAGAACGTGACGAGATGAATCCGAAGATCTATTAGGAAGCTATGCAAAATGGGGTGAGACGCATGATATAGCGGAACCGATGGCCACACAGAGGAGGATAGTGACCCACCTCGGCCCTTTCGAGGACGACGCGCCCTGTCGGTACGTCCCGAAGAAGGAATCGTGCTACTAGACCATCAGGCCTGAAAACAACTTTGTCGCTACTATGCTTACTTGTGATATGCCAGACGCAACATACAGTGTAGGGTAATTGGGGGTGTGGTAATTGTCGTAAACCTGTAGAGATTGGTACCTCTGGTTAGCACGAGGGACACAACCTCTCCTGAGCTTCTTGGTTAGAGGACCAAGTGGAGCTCGCCCATTTTTTCCCTATAAACGAAAGAACATTTGTGAGGGTCCGGTTCGCACGAGTCCCTCCCTCGTTCTGCAAAAAAGTCAATCCATGAGGTGCCTTCCAGATAGCTCTGTCTGTTGCCCCTATCATCCATATCGAGCAAGGAGCCACATCGGCAAGCGAGACACCTATACATTCAAACATTCAAATTATTCAAACTTCAAGCTTCAAGAGTCGAGCCTAGTCAAGCAAAGGGAAACTTGAAGGGAAATGTAAAGAATCGACAGTTCGATTTACTGGTGACAGTACATTGTTCAAGGACAATAGTGTCTTATGAAACCCGTGCTGTACTACGTAGCCCTTTCAAGCAGCAAGGAAAGAGAGAGCTTTTTAGGGCACGTGGAAAAGAGACTGATTTAATTCCAAGCGCATTACAGGCAAAGCCGAGTAAGAGGCTTTGGCGAGCCCTTGTTGATACGGCACGCAGACCCTTTATGAAGGCCGGCATTCGTTGGAACGTTACAAATGGACAAGTTAGTTAAACGTAGGCGGGCGTCAATCGTAGTCCATGGACAACAGAAAAGGTCATGTTTGTTTCTGTTTACGATTTGCTTTCCTACCTACGTGATATTACGTCAGAAAACATCGCTCCCAAATCAGGAGCCAACACCAATCACAGCTGAACACAGGGAATTCAGTTGGTACTCTCCTGCCAGACACGTTATGCACTTGTATCTTGGGGAGAATCCCCGGACGATATACCTCGTCACAAGCTCACAAAAGAAACCGATGGGCGTCCTAGACGAGCCCTGGTCTTCCGAGCAGCCGAGGAGAACCCTGACAGAGCTATTGTCGAATTTCTTCCCAAGGACCAAGTCAACCTCGCGAATTCGGTACGCCTGACGAGCAGAGTGGTCAAGGGGTGCTTGGGTCTCATTCATGTTGCGGACGGTACGTCCATGGGCTACTTCGGTGCCCCAGAGTCACCTCTGAAACAACAAACACCCATAGATCTCTTCCTCGCCGTCGTCACTTCTGCCACGGAAATCGGGAACACCAGACCGACAGCGGATTCCCCAGAGTCCGTTGCAAAGATCCACGAGGTCAACTTTTATAGCTTGACGTCTTCCGTGTGGGACGATCTCTCCGTCGTCGGGGACAGCCTGCCCAGCCCCACGTATGAGGAACAACAAATCGACGTCATGTCGCTGCGCGAGATACGCGACGCGTACCAGCAAAATGTCCCGCCGCCACCCGTGTTCGAACACCCTTGCGCCGCTGAAAAAGATCTTGTCCTCCGGCTCGTTTACTATGCGCTCGGCCCACACTGGGACATCTCCTCGCGACTCGCCGAGCGCATATCACGCGACTCTGGCGTGGCCGACGTTGGCGCGTCGATGACCGCTTCGTGTGGAACGAGTACGTCGTTCGCAGCCTGCTTGACTTCCGGGAGCGTCTGGACATGCAGGAACGGGGAGGACCTAGACCGGTGTCAATTTATCGTGCGCAAATTATTTCTTTCGTCGGTTTTTAGACGGTCTTTCTCCATGAGAGAATAGGTCCTTGCCATACAAGGCTTTGTCGGCATATTCACGATTCCGCTCCCTGCGCCACCGACCAATGGCGCCCCAACCGTCGCAACACTCAGTTTGATTTCCCGTTTGGGCGCCAAGCGCGCCGGGACACGTTTCAACACGCGCGGCGTAGATGATGACGGAAACACCGCTAATTTTGTCGAGGTAAGAAGCCCACTCTATGGTCAAGCAGATGCGACTCACGTCGTTCCTGCAGACGGAAACGATCTTAGTTACGGGCACCACTGCTTCAGCTACACTCAAGTGCGCGGAAGCGTCCCGCGTAAGGCGTATATTAAGAATACGCATATATGTACTCACGCTTGACGCCGCTCAGTGTTTTGGGAACAGCAAGGGTTGCAGACGTTTGGCCAGCGGATCCAAATCACGCGCCCCCATGCGTCGAAGCCGGCGTTCGAACGGCACTTCGCGCACTGACGGAGCAGTACGGCTACGTCCATGCCATAAACCTCCTCGGGAGCAAGGACGCAGAAGCGAACCTGACCGCGGCATACGCGCGACATCTGCACATCGCCAAGGGGTGTGGGCGACGACATCGGCATCACCCACTACGACTTTCACCAGCCGTGCGCGTCAGCGGGCACGACAGTGTCCTGCGAGACTTGAGGTACGCCTCCGGCTGTCGATCCCGCGCTTAATCGGGTCTTAAATTGCACCGGCTCAGGCGGCAAGGAAGCGTGGCTGATAAACATAGACCGCTTTGGATTCACCATGTGCGACGCTGGCACGGACGAGATCATTACGGAACAGAAGGGCGTCTT